>SNQJ01S0105404.1:17526-30100 GCA_010110895.2 Picea sitchensis
TGGCTCACCAGCCTATAGAACATAATTACAATTCTTTTGCATATAACATGATCTGTAATGGGGCTCGGCCTTGGGGACACTACAACTATACTGTCTAAGATCCTGGGTGGTGGGTGGCCGAAAATAGTGACATGCAGCGGTACCATCACCGAATTGAAGATTTCATATACGAAATATGTCGCTTTATTTTCCCACAATTTTGAATGATAGACATGGATGGGCTCATCCTCTGCTAGAGTCCAACTCCATCTCATTAAGGGAAATGGTGTTAGAAAGCACACGGCGTCCATAATGTATGCAGACATAAAAAATGAAGAAATCTTTCCTCTCTCTTTCTACGCCTGATACTCTGTAACCCGATTGGTCAAGCTATCAGACAACATTTTCGCCCAGTCGAAGGAACAACCTTTGACGACTTGATGTATTAGAGGCCCCCATTGAAGAAAGAAATGTGAGGTGTCCTCTCTCCCGTATAATCTGCATGTCATCATAGCTACATACTTGAACTGGTGTTCCAAGGAAGCTATTGAATATACACCATGACTGTCTGCCCTGAACTTCGTAGGGTGTGAAACCCAATCTCTTATTAAGCTAGACATGGTCTTGTCATACTGCATACATTCCTTCTGTTTGAACTCTTCCAAGAATTCAGCATCATATGTAAGGTCGGACATTGTGGGCAACTTGTACATAGCTTGCAGATGTTCAGGTTTGAAAGTCCCGATGGTGACCTTCTGCTCATTCATGATGGTTCTGGTTGGTATGTCCACATGGTCTAATTCCCATTGGACCATATCATAATAGGGGAGAAATCGTGGCCTGGCCGATACTTTATTCATTCTCGATTGAATGACAATCTTATATTTGGTGGTTATGTCATCTTTTTCATTGTCACTGGAATCATCAGAATAATCCACTAATTTGGCCTGCAGAACATCAGAAACGAATGACCAGTTCGGAACAGAGTCAACACTTCGAGGTGAAGTATCAACGATGTTGTCTGAACCTTGTCCCGAAACCTCAACGCTGGCTTTAGATGCTTTTTGCAGGGCCATGACGGGAGATCCTGCTTTAGCTCTTCTGCGATAAAAATATGTATACATACATAAATTAGCTCGCTGAGAAAGTGTGCTATGTATAATATAGAAATGAAATTGTTATAATGAATAACATCTCTATATATTCAAAAACTCGGTACATTTTAGAACAGATCTGTCAAATCATGTTTAGAAATAAATTTAGCCATAAAAACCCAATCTTTGTTTGTCGATTTTCCTTATTTTTAATTAATGCCATAAATTTTGGTGGTTCGAAATGTCAGTTGGCGTAAGGAAGAATTAAGACTGCTTCGTAAACTGTGCAAGAATCAAAACACGAAAGATACTGATTTAGCTTAATTAATCTGGTTTTACTGAAGTTAATTAATATTTTGGTACTCGTTGTATCGAGAATTTTTTCTTTAACCCTTTGAACCTCTAACACCCGAAATTGCGATGATTGATTTTGGTTAATAAAAACGTAATTGTGATTAGGTGCTTAATTAATTACATAATTATTCATATTCTCCATATCGCGACTCAGAGCTTCGAAGGTAACTTTCTGGGAAGTTTGCATGCCGAGCTGTGAAACCGCGAGATCGCGATAATACATTTTAATTAAAAGGGAAGATAAACTTGGATTAAGTGTTTAATTAATTATGTTTGTATCTTTATCGTGACTTCACGAGTCGGGGCTTAGACAGTGTAGCTTTTTAAAGAGAAAACGTCGAGTGGCGAACTGCCGACGGAACTTAACCATGGCTTAGATTTTACCTTTAACCTTGACACGGGTTACTAAAATAAGGATTTCGTGGTTTCGGCTATCGGGGTTACGAAAATAAGACTTTTGGATTTAGTGAATTCCGAGGTGCGAAAACCCGATGATGTTTAATCATGATTTAGGAAAATCTTACTCCCGTTACTGCCCTGGGTAAAACTTTAAAACGATTTCGTCGTTCCGTTGCTCGATACTTTTGAATTATGTGATCTATATCATCCAACATACAAAATCCCGAGGTAGAACAAAAGGGGGAATTTTTTTTTTTGTCGAAAAGTAGAACTCGCCTCGAGAGTACAATAATTATCGTTGCTTGCGTGATAAGACTTCGGAGATTTTGAAACCTCAGGTGGAAAATACGAAAACCATCTTTCGATTTCGAGCATTAAGACATGAAATTCGAGATGGGCTAGAAAAAACAAAGGCGGCTCCAACATAGGCTCCAACTAGGGATACCGTTTTCTTGTAAGATGGGAAGAACAATAGACCACATGCCGATATTGGGTAAATGGAGTCAAAAACTTCAATCAGGTGAAAAGGTTCCTGAGAACAGGGCATTGAAGGGGAAAGAGACTTCGTTTTTTTACCTTGAAAATCTTTTAAAACTCATATACTCTTTTTAAACTTAGTCGTAGTCCCTTTCACGACTTTCCAATTCTCATTACTAAATTCAAGTTTACCTTAAGAAAATCAAAACAGTTCTAGGACACCCAACAGATCTTGTGGCTATCAGCTTGCATCAAAAGAAGAAGATTATATGTTTTTAATCAGGAAGCCCTGTCTGAACTTGGGATGTAGATCAGGTTTCTTAAAAAAAATTGGTTACCAGAGTAGAGTGATATTCATGTATAACAGCCTTACAAATATCTTAGATATTGCTTCACTGCCAACGAGCCTGTTCAGTACCCCGGTGAAGTTATCTGGCCCCTTTTACTAAATTTCCTTTCACCACTTCGGAATATATTTGTGCATTTAAATGCTAAGACGAGCGAAATCATTTCTGAATTTCCTTTCATCGTCTCTTGGACTAGATAGGGGAAATCATTTCTGAATTTCCTTTCACCACCTGTCTTATAATTTTCTTTTTAGAGCGCGAAGATGGGGGCAATCAGTTTGTATCAGGGTTGATATCTATGTAATATTTTGCATTATATGTCTGTCAACTTACTTTGATTACTCAGTACCAACCTTCCCTTAACCTTCACAACACCTTCGTTCTCAGGGAAAAAGGGAAAATAACTTTCTTAGGGCATTCTATTTGATCAAGCCTCAATCCTCCGATATTGTTGAAAAACCTAGGAAAGTTAGGACCACTTTAAGCATCCCTTCGTTTAGCAGGGGATCAAGGAGTTGTGAAGACCCACTTTCTTTCCACAATCTTCTTTGAAGCTCATGAGGTTGAAATGAAAACTCTTATCCCTTCTTATGCGAAACGGAAAGATGTTGACTTTTTAAAAGGTAAACCTGGAGATAGAAAAGAGTGACAGGTAGTGACTTACGGACTGAAAATACAGAGGTCAAAGATTCAAAACTAACTCTTGTAGATCTTTTTCGGGGGTACTTTACTTTGACTGATTGCTTTTAATTTGAGTGAATCGTTTAATTTGTCTTATTTTTCGTAGACGGTTAAAGAAAGAAACAACTCTGTTATTTATCAGTTCATACGATGTTTCTATTTGAATGAGGTTACCTCGGCTTTCTTTAATAGTCCTTTAGAATATGTCTTTTAGGAGATCTCATCTTTACCTTTTTGTTTCAATTTCTTTGCACAATATCAAAAATCTTAGGTATCACCTGTTTAAGCCGATTTATTTCTGACACCAACTTTTGGTTTACTTCTCCTGCTTGTTTTGTGTACAGCTATAATCCTAGAAGAGTTAAATATGAAGGTTATCGGGGCTATCTGAAAGGTGTTGAAAGTTCATGAAAGAAAAAGAAAATCAAAAGCAATGCGAAAATGAAAAATATATATATGTATACAATATATATATATATATAAGTATACAATTTTATTTTATTTTTATTTTTTATTTTTAGTTATTTTATTTTTTTATAGGCGACTGTTATGTCATATAATGCTTCAGATAACGCTCGTTGATAGGAGCGTTGAGGATTTCACAGTCCATATTTTCCAGAAGGAAATAATTTTTTCCCTCCAGAGCCGAGGCTCTGAATGGCCCATACCAGAGGTGGTCAAATTGACCATGTTTTGTTGCTTCTTCCCTTCTTGCATCCCACCTTAATACTAAATCACCTGAGAGGAAATCTCTATCCTTTACTCTGCGGTCGAATAATGCCTTCATGTCATCTTGGTATTTCTGTAACTTTTCATCTACTTCGACCCTATGTTGTTGAACCTCAATTAGTTGATTTATCCTCTTGGTGACATGATTTGGTTCTTCATTTTGATCTTGCAATAAATTCATCACTGGAAGTTCTAGGTTTATAGGTAGCACAACATCTATCCCATATACTATCTAAAAAGGAGAAATGCCGATAAGCCTTTTTGTGCTTATGCGATTCACCCACAATGTGTATTTTAAGTGCACATGCCAAGATCTTTTGTTTTCATCCAATACTTTCTTCATTATATTTACCAGGATCTTGTTAGATGACTCGGCCAATCCATTTCCCTGGGGGTAATATGTTGTGGAATGGCCAAGAACGATGTTATACTTTTGACAGAAGCTGATCATATCCATAGATTTAAAGGCTTGGGCATTGTCTGTAACTATCTTTCGGGGGCAACCAAATCTAGACAAAATGTTGTCTTCTAAGAAGTCGATTACCACTGAGTCTGTTGCCCTTTTGGCTGGAATGGCTTCCACCCATTTAGTAAAATAATCTGTTGCGGTTAAGATCCACTTGTGTTGAGCACTGGAATGGGGATTAATATCGCCTATGAAGTCTAGACCCCATTGCTGAAATGGGGCTTCAGCTTTGACTGGAACTAAAGGCATTGTCGGGAGCTTCTGTTTACCTGCAAATAGTTGACAAGGGTTGCAGGCTTGGACTTTGGCATTAACATCCGAGAAACGTTTTGGCCAGTAGTACCCAACCCTCAAAATTTTGTAAGTTGTATCTCTCCAAGCGTGATGCCCCCCACAGACTCCCTCATGAAATTCGTCTATAACCCGCTGAGTTTCCCATTCAACTAAACAGACTAATAGGAAACCGAGTGGATCTTTCCAATATAGCTGACTTTCGGCGATACAATATTTAACCACATGAAGTTTTAAAGTCTTGGCTTTTGATGGTGATAGCTCATTTGGGCATTTTAGAGTTAGCAAGTATGATACTATGTTTATGTACCAACCTGATGATATGAACTTCTCTTTAATATTGTTTGGACCTGTTTTCTCATTCAGCTCATTTAGGTTCATGTCTTCGTCGCCTTCCTGCAGGCAATTGATACCTAGGGCTCTGAAATTTGACTCAGCTAAGAGTTTGGCCAGGCCCTGCCCTTTTATCAATTTGGTCGATTTGACTTCCAGATCAAATTCTTGGATTTTGGCAAGCCATCGCCCTCTTTTTCCATCGTTGTTTGGTTGTACCAAAATATCTTTCACAGAATTGGTAGGTACGTACGTAATTATCTTGGAGTGTAGTACATATGTTATGAATGCCTTTAATGCTTTTACCATGGTGTATGGTTGTTTTTCTATTATATCATACTTTAGTTCTACGTCTCTAAGGATTTTGCTGAAAAATGTGATCGGTTGTTCAAAACCTTCTTCGTTCTTTTGTAGGAGCACTGCGGCAATCATGTGTTTGGAGGCAAATGAGAAAATGAGAAAATCTTTTAGATAGTCGGGGCTCACTAACACGGGTGCCTCGCTTATGAATTTATTAATGTGTGCGAATGATGCTTTGGCCTCGGTTGTCCATTTTACTTCGTTGTCCTTTTTCAGCATACCTGTGATCAGTTTTACAGTCTTAGAGAAATTCAGGATAAATCTTCATAAAAAATTTATTCTTCCTAAGAAAGATTGAATTTATTTTACATTTCTGGGAATATTTATAGTATCTATCGCTTCAATCCTCTTAGGATCAATCCTGATTCCATCCCTAGATATGATATGACCCAAAATATTACCTTCCCGCATGGCGAAATGTGATTTCTTTGGATTTAAAGATAGACCAAACCTGCGGCATTTTTTGAAAGTCTGTTTAAGATGTATCAAGTGTTCTTCGTCGGTTTTAGTAGAAAACTGTCAAATCATCGAGATAAATGACTACGAACTTATCCCTTTCACCGATGAAAGCGATGTCCATAGAGCACTGGAATGTGTCCCCTACATTCATCAAACCAAAAGGCATTTTATCATACATGAACGTACCCCATGGTGTAGTGAAAGCGGTTTTTTCTCTATCTTGTTCATTCATGGCGATTTGATTATAACCAGAGAACCCGTCAATCATAGACATTCGGTTGGCTCCAACTACCTTTTCTAGCACATGGTCCATTTTGGGAAATGTTTAGTTGTCCTTAAGAGATGACTTATTTAGATTTATGAAATCCACATACAGTCTGATTTCCCCACTCTTTTTCCTGATAGGGACCAGGTTTGCTACCCAGTCTGAATATCTCAGAGGTACTATTATTTTCGCGTCTAAAAGTTTCTTAACTTCTTTTTCGATCACAGGTAACAAAATAGGGTTGATCTGTCTAATATTTTTCCTAAATGGTTTGACCCCAGGCTTTAGAGGTATCTTGTGATCAATTACGAAAGTGTTGTATGTCTTTAACTCATCATAAGACCAGGCGGAAACATCCTTATACTGTTTGAGTAGGTCTTTATACTTACTTTTTATTTCGGGAGGGAGGAACTTAGATATTTTTACCATCCTGGATTCTTATTTGGTTCCTATATCACAGCCCTCCACTTCTTCTAGTTGGGGTTGTAAGGCGGATTTTACAGGTATGTCGTTTTGATCAAAAAGTCTTTCTAGAGGAATCAATCCTTTCAGAATCTGGTTGTTTTTAAGGACCAGCATGCGATGATCTGCGATTTTGTCTCGGAAAGATTTAGGATCCTCCCTTTATTACATGATCCATATCGGTTCATTTTGATTTTCTTAGTTTGCATGAGTTTCGAAAAATTCACCTACTACTTCAAGAAACTTATTAATTTGTTCGTCATCCTCAAAAACCTACCAGTGTTGGATATTGTCTGGTATAGATGGTCTGTGTCTGATCTCTATGTGATACTTCAATTTGAAATTTGTGGGAGGAGTGAAGGTTGAAGTTGCTTTAGCTAATGCATCAACATGTAAGTTCTTTGTGCGTGGGATGAAGTGGACATTTACGAACGAGAAAATGTTTTCCATCAGATCCCAGGCACAATTCCTATATGATCTTAATCTGGGATACTTGGCTTGGTACTGTCGATTTATTTGTTTGACTATTAATTATGCATCTCTGTATACCTCTAAGTTATTTATTTTTAGCTTCTTGGAAGCTTGTAATCCTAAGACCAACGCTTCGTGTTCACATACGTTGTTAGTATAATCTATATCCCATTGCAGTCTATAAGAAAAAGGAACAACAAATTTTCCTTCAGGAGCCACTAAAAGCACTCCTGCACCATCCCCTTCACAAGATGAGGCACCATCAAAAGAAAAATTCCAGACACCAGTGCTACACAAATACTCCATCATGTAACCTGACTCTTCCTTCTCTATATCATTTTCCTCCGGACAACCATCTAAACCGTCATCAAAAGATAAGACACAATTTCCTAAATCTTGATCCGCAATGTAAATAGGGAAATTGTTCGTATTTTGAGGGTCGCTTACTGTATATGCTAACCACGTCTCTCTGTACAATCGAGTAAATTGCCCACCAAACACAGGAATTGTGGTGAACGTCATATCCAATTGAATAGAACCCCCCATCTTGGCTACCCATGACCTAGACAACAGTAATCCATACTTAGTGGGAATATCAACAATAACCACATCCATCAAGATACTCTTAATCGGGACCTGTGCCAAGATAACTACTAAATCCTTTATCATTCCCATACACTTAACCCTTCTCGAGTCAAAAGAGTAAAGATATCTGTAATGTCTGGTGATTTGGAGACCCAATTTGTCCATAATAATTTTAGGCATAACATTATGGGAGGCTCTAGAGTCTAACATGCAATTATGTAGCAATTGATCGTATACATTTAAAGTGATATAAAAGGGAGCAATAGTGTCTTTGGCCCCTTAAAAATGTGCACCAAAAGTGATGTTAGGTTTGTCATCTTCCATATTTAAAATGTTAGACTGGCTTTCTAGCTCTAATGCACCCATCACTTTGGTAATCTGCTTCCGATAAACGGGGCTTTTTGCTAGTTCTACAAGAGGGACTGGTATCTTAGTTTATTTATCTCATTTTCAAAACTGAAAACTCCGCTCACCTTTTCTGTTTCTTTAGTTGAGACTTTTGAATCCTTCCTTTCTGACTTATTCGTCTGGACCGCTTTATTACTCATGGTCTTGGTTGAAGGTGTAATTTTATTTACTGTTTCGGTTCCTTGTGCTTGGGTTTCAGCTTTTCCCCCTTCGGACTCTTGTGTGCTTACTACTTTCACTTTGTTGTTAGGTAATAGGGTCTCTTCCGGAGTAGGCTCATAAGTTTGACCTCTTAGGAGGATTTTCTTCGGTTGAGTATTTGAAATGGGTTTACTCTTAGATCTCAAGTTGTACTTAGGTTGGATTTAAGCCATTATCATTTTAGTTTCTTGTTGAGAGTCACAAAGGTTAGTATGATCACTTTCTTCATCCTTAACCGATGGTTGTTGAGTGTTTAGAGATTTTTCATAATCTTCTCTAGTCAGATACGGTTGTGTGCAGTCATCACCGAAGTTCGTGACATCATTATCCAAATCTCTGAAATCTTGGAGATCGTTCGCTCCTATAAAATTTTCTCTCTTTAGGGGAGGTTGTATTTTTTTATCTTCGTGTTTTATCTGTCTTTGCTGGTTCAGGGGGTTGGGGTTCCTCTTGAAATCCTCTTTGGTGAAAGAATCAGCTTTGGCCTATTTTAGCTCCATTCTGGATATTTTATTAGACAGTTCTTTAATTACCCTGGCCATATCGTCTACTTTGTCGTCTGTGGATCTATTAGACCCTGATGGACCTGCTTGTTCTCTAAAGAGTTAAGTTTCTCAGTTTCCCATTTCTACTCTATATTTAAGATTACCAGAAGCCATCATATTTGACTCAATTTCTACAGCGTCATCCTGCATTCGGTTTAGGGTGGCTCCCCTTCTTTCTCGCAAAAGGAGTGCAAAATCTGGTTCGAAATCCCCTGCAAAAGTTACTTTGGTCGTGGGTTGGGATAGTTTAACCTCGGCTGGGATTTTGTTATACAACTTGTTGAATCTTTGAATAAACTCCATGACTGTTTCTGAATTCTTTTTTCTTAAAGACCCAAATTCGGTTAAATAATATAGGTGGTCCTTTCTTTCGCCTCATTGTCTAAGGAAAGCATCTTCCAAGGTGTCACAAGACAAGATAGATGTTGTAGGTAGACTCTGAAACCAAGTTCAGACCTGGCCTTCGAAGGTTTGGAAAAGAAGCCTCGAATACACGTCCTCATGTTCAATACCTAGGATGTCTACAAACTGATCAAAGAAATTAATATGTTCGGTTGCGGTCAGATCTCCTTCCCCAGTGAATTTTGGCAAATTTTTTATATAATTTTTGGGAAGGTCGTGCAGAGGAACGAGCAATACCAAGGGAGCGTATCTTGTTGCAACTTTCACAAACACTCTAGGTGGGGGGTAGGCCCTTGGCCTCCAGCTCCTCCTACAGGAGCTCCTCCTCCTCCTCCTCTGATAAACCCTCCACCTCCTCCTCCAACGGCTGCCATCGTTATTAGTGGAAAGGCATAAAGGGGGTTTCGGAAAATTAAAAGTGAATCTTTATTTTCTTCCTGAAGAGGAAAATCCGACGATGAATGATAAGGAATGCGAGGACTTGGTTCCTCAGAATTGCAAGAGATGAAATCAGGAGAACCGATGAGTATGGAAACCGAATGTGTAACTGTCACACACCCACTACCATAATCAAATTTTCGTTGATTTCTCTAGAATCAGAGCCCCTGGATCTATGGAGGCCTAGCGTAATCTAGCTCTTTCTCTCTCTCTCTCTACTCCCATGTGATCGTGGGTCATGATCACAGGTCAAATAATCATGGAGCCTCTTTGTATTTCACGCCTCAGTGCTACAGGGATGTCGAATCATTCGACTCTGCAACTGCTGAACCCCGACAAGTTTAGTGATTGGCCAATAGGGACAAATCCCTACAGGGTTAGAAAATGGCCATTAAGAACTTCCCTATCATGCGGTTTAGTGGAGTACAGGTGGAGAGAGGGGAAACACGACACGGTGGGTGACGTGACAGGAGAGGGGTCCCACTTCACACGCCACACCATTCCGTAACCCCCCCCCCCCATTAAAGGTAGAATGGCAAGGGGGGGTCCGAAATTTGCCTGAATGTCGTTGATCAAGGCGAATAAATCTTGACTATTTCAGATTTGCACGTTCGATTTTGAACCCCCCCCCTCACTGCTAAAGGCAGAACAACAAGGGAGCTCTGAAATGAAGCCTCAACCATGGACCTGGGTGGGTGGACTTTGGTCGTCCAGATCTTCTCACCACTTACCCTAAGGCGCATTCGCGCCCCAGCTTAAAGTTGACTTCTCTTTCTCACATCTAACGGTTGTTATAGACCCTAAGATCCTTCGAAATAATCTTGTCTATTCATCGGGACTTGACCACATGCTAACATCTCGATATTCATAAGTCTGGATTTTGAGGTTTGAGAGAACGAGGGAACATGTCCTTTGGTATCCCGAGCACCGAAATGCCGAAGTGCAAATCAATCCTAAATCGATGATTAGCCCCTTGGGTTATGCCTTGGTCAATATGACCTCTTCCCACATGACCACACTCTCTCTTTCGTCAGGATTTATCAAGGCGAGAGCCCAACCTCTTGTCAGCAGAAGTCCTGAATCCCTGATCCCCGATTTCCCGAAACGGCTAATCTCTTGACACGTAGCCTCCTGAAATCGGTCGACCTAAGACTGCTTTGGGGTTTCCACCATGGAACATCATGATCTCTCGTCACCAGAACTTATGATTTCCCAATCTCTCGTCACCAGAACTCTCGAGTTCCCGACTCCTGATTTCCTGAAATGGGAATCTACTTCTAGGTTTCTACCATGGAATGCCCCGATATTTCATCACCAAAACTCTCGAGTTTCTGATTCCCGATTTCCGGAAATGGGAAATATCACGACACGTGGCCTCCTTTAATCGAACCGTCCAGATCTATTTCAGGGCTTTCGCCCTTATTCACTGGGGGTTTAACCCTAGGGTATCTCCTGACAGATCCAATGGCCGTCAGGTTTTCCATCTGAGATCTGACGGCTCAGACAGGTTCCTAACTTGTGCATTCTCCCATGACTTCCTGGACATGGAAAATTCAACTGTCCAGATGTTCTCATGGATCTTGGGGATCTACGATCCCGATCTCTTCGCTACCCACGAAGACATAGAAAGACAAAGTGGTAAGACATTTAACCCCCCCCCTACTTTCTCCTACCAATCTAACGGTCATGGGTGACCACAGATTTCCCGACGGGATCTCGTCCGTTGATCAACACCTATTCAGGGTTAAGGCGCTTAACCCTCCAGTTTCTTCTTCCGATCTGATGGTCGTGAGTGACCACCAATCTCCCGATGGGATATCGTCCATCGATTCGATACTTATCAAGTATTTCTTAAGGCCTTACACCTTCACGTCCTTTTCCCCAAGTTCTTGATGGGCCTTTTCGAGAAGTGTATCTCTATAGGGAGGTTTACCCAGGGTACTATCTGAGGCAGATAAGGGTATCTCTCTCCCGAGCTCCAGGCATGAAGTCTGAATTAGATCAGTATGCATATAAATAATGATTTATGAGAACATAATCCATATGTAGTCTTTCCATATAAACATACAACTACCAGTACTGATCAAGACACCATACCGACATTCTTATAATGAAATCATTCACAATTTCACAGCTTATGATCATAAATGTTAGAATACATATATTTCAAGATGCCAAAGGAAAAACACTTATCAAAAAGTAACACCAGAGGTTATGCAACTGTTGAGAGGGGTGCTCATTTCCACCCAACCGTAGGCTCAACGACTTCCAATGGATTTACCATTAGCCACCCTTGAGCTGAGACCATGATGTTGTGAGACTGCGTCTCTATTTTCCAGTGACCAGGAGCGAAGGTTACTCTCCTTCCTCTCTGCTATCACCCAATCTGCATAACACTAGAGTTCTCTTTCTCCCCTCGCGTCCCTCCCCAATCGATTCTCTCCCATGCCCTATCCTGTTGCGAGGTTGCGTGTGGCACAATTTTCGTCGCACTGGTCAGGCCTGATGGCTCTATGGATGGGCAGTTAACCTCCCCATCCCTCATTAATTCCTAAGTATCCATGTACCTACCATCCTGCGAGACATTTAATTCGGGGCCAACAAGCCATTTTTGGTTCTCCGGGCGAGTGGAGTCCAAATACGACATTGATTTTCGGTGGAAGTTAACACCACCTTTCCAGGTGCCTTCCACTACCTTTCTGCAGCCATCGTGGTCTCTTTTTTAGCATATCCCCTCTCAGTAATCCTGCAATATAAATTCATAATATTATTCACATTCATCAACCTTTTCCACAAGGTCCATTCACATCACATATTCACATTTCTGA
>SNQJ01S0105405.1:2221-19260 GCA_010110895.2 Picea sitchensis
GTCTCATCATGAGCTAGCCTATTAGGTCCATGGGCATGTAGCGGTATGACACTACCAACAACTGGTCACCACGCCAGGGTAGTGTCTCTTGGTGGCATAGCCAAGAGAAAGAGGGTCTCATCAAGAGCCAAACTTCTCATTTCCGTGAAATGCTTGTGTGTAACATTGCCACCACTGGTCACCACGCCAGGGCAGTGTCCCCTAACTAGTCTCTTGAAAGAAAAAGCAATAAGAATAAAGATAAAAGACATGAATGGGCTTGGAAACATTTGCATCCATGACAGGTGCAACTCACCCTCTTCAGAGGCACCCACAGGTAAGCCATACATTTCCTTGCTATCATTGCACCCCTTGCCCAAACATCCCTTACCACCTCATCCACTCACATGGCCTAGGCTTGACTTCTCCTGGAAACATCTCACATCCAATGAGCATTAGCCCAATAGGACGTCCTAGCGTTTCCTCCAAATTTGGCTTGTAGATTAGTATAATGTCTTTGAGCACTTCTCCGGGTAAAGGGGGTTTTATGCACATGTTTAATAAACTTGATGATTAGATGTGATTGACATTGCTATGATCCCTGTGACTTATGAGCCCATGGAGGGCGTATCTGTTGATGTTGTAGGGCCACACTCGATGGACATGTACACATGGGGAGATGATTAGTTCGGACCTCCATGGGGCTAAAAGCCCACCAGATGGATGCTAAGACCCCAACAGGGGGCAGAGACAGATAAGAGGATTGCATCAGAGAGAGAGGAGGACGTTTCACCAGGGGCAACCTGACAGACCTAGACCCAGGGGGGTTGTGCCCTTTCCATCATGATGCAGGCCTTGGAAGGCCCATGACGTCACCCAGGTCACCCATGACGTCATCCAACGTTTTGGGAGGTTTTGGAGGCAGTTGTGTGCCAAGTGGAACGTGTGGCAGGTTCCTGAGGCCCAAGAAGGCCTAACGTTTTGCTCCAGGAGGCCAACGTTGCCCAAAAAGGGCCTAACATCACCCTAAAAGGGCATGACGTCACCTTAGTAGCTTGATTTAGGGTTTAATTGTGACATTTAATGTAAAAACTGGATATTATTTGTAACTGGCCATGTTGGCCTTTTTGACTTAATTTTGGTCTTTAGTATTGTATAAATAAGGGGAAATTGCCTCTTATTTTTCATCATCTTTCACTCACACTTGTGAGGTCTGAAATTTGCGCCCTAATTAGGGTTTCATGATTTAAATTTAGTGCGCACTTGTTGAAGGAAGGCTATTTTTGGTGTTTTTGGCATTTTCTTGGTGGAAAGTCTACAACTAGGTGATGTGCTAGATTATTCTTGGTGAATGTAAGTAAAATTCTGCAATTCTTCTTTCTTTTGAATGGTTATAGTATCTTTACTTTGCATTTTGCTAAAGATTATGAAGTTGCTAGCCTAAACCCTAGGAGATTAAGCACATGTTATTGTCCTTATCTTAATTTGTTATCCACCTACTAGATTGTGCTAAGGAGCCATTTTTCTTGAAGCCATTGCTAGGGCCTTGCCATTGCAACACCCTAGCACTTATTGCTTCATCTTAGCCGTCACTTGCTTCATTCTTTGAGTTAAAGAGGGAGGAAAATCTATTAAGGCCTAGGGTTACCTACACCTTAGTAATCGTTTTCCCCTAGGGTTTGGTGGTTGAAGCCTTGGCTTACCAACACTTCATCCATCAACTCCTCTTGTCTTTGGCTCTCCCATTATCATTTTGCTCCTTCAGCATTTGCAGCCACTTTATTGACTCCATTTGCCCTAAGAAAGCACTAGTTTAAGATGTCCCTTGAGTATTTTGATCAAACAACCTTCAAAACCTATTCTTCAAACAACCTACTAACACTTTCTAACCCTAGAATAGCTTGATCTACTAACCTACTTGTTGCTGTTATTAAAGGAAGTTACAGCCATTTAATGCAACATTAAAAGCTCATTAAGCAATTGTAAAGGCTGAATTATAGTTTGTCTTATATGCTTCTATCAAATGCTAATGATATGATTTCAATGGTTAATGGTTTTTAGTCATTTTGAAGCTAGTTTTAAGACATTTTATGTGAAGTATTGCTCTATAATCATTGCTGTTATAAGATTTCTGTTTACTTCATCATATTCAACAAATTTGCCTTATTTGAGAAAGTCAACGGTATTTTTGAAGTGCTAACCAGCAAGTGCTCTTGCAAATATATAGCTTTCCTGTTGCTTTGTGCCGAGCAGGTACACTTCTGGTATATTATCTCTTCATTGGTTATTTAAACTGGACTTTCTGATCGGTGGTGATTTGTGAGAGGGGACCTTTACCTAACCTTTTTCCTCTACCTTCTCAAACCCCCATGTCACCGGGGACGTCTTCCCTGGGCCTACCATCCTCAATAGAAAGAGACATCCTATTGAGGTGACAGTGATAGGATTAGTCTCCAGTTATGCCAATTTGCTCCTCTTTAAACCTCTCCTACTATCAAAGTACAAATTGTGCGATAACAGAGCCCAAGCAACTTTGAGACCCTACAGGACTACTTTTACTAGTTTGAGACTTTGCTTCAACAAGCTAAAGCTTGTGGCATTGATAGGAAAGAGGAGCAACTTATCCTCTCAATTCTTTCAAAGCTAGGGCCTGAGTATTCTGTGTTTATTTCTTCTTTACACACTACAAGGATTTCTGTGGGAAAATCTTGGAAGATGCCCTCTATGGATGACTTCATAGAATCACTCATTCATGAGTAGAATAAGCTCATTCAAATGGGGGCTCTCAGGAGATCCAAGGCCCATGCTCATGTAGTGTAGGATGATAGCAAGAAGAACAAGCATAAATCAAGGGATCTTGATCACATAGATGAAGAAAGCATTGAATACTCTAAGGAGCCATTGAACCCCAAGGGGATTAAAGTTTAAGGAGAGAAAAAAGTGCAGCTATTGTAACAGAGGGTTTCATTATGAGAGTTCTTGTATGGTGAAGACAATTGAACTTATGGCGAAAGTACTTCATGTTGATGTTTGTACTATCGGACAGGTACTTCCACGTTGGCTTGTGTTTAGCACGTGGAAGTCGTCCTTGTAACCTCTCAGAAAACCTTAGGAATTTCGCTTTGTGAGTAATTAATAAAGTGAATGATCTTTTAATTAATCAAGTTAAATGCCTAAGTTTTGGCATTAGTAACTTAAGTGAAGAGTTGATTAAGTCCTAGTCGTCAGATCTAAAGTGAAGGTGAGATTAAATCTTAGCCTTTGATCACTTTGGAGGAGATCTAGGGTTTTTGACTGAGGGTTAACTTAATGTAATAAAAGGTAGTCTAGGTGAGAGGATGCGACACAGTGATAATACACAGAGAGAGTGAACACTCAGGTGTGTAGGGGTAGGGGCCGAGGAAAGGCAACAAGGAGATAGCAACCAGGAGGGATAGGCTATTGCTACAATGTATTTCGTCAGAAGGGCCATTATCCTAGGACGAGAGCCCTGATTTTATTTAATAAAATCATCGTAGATCTGGTTTTCCCACGAGGGTTTTTCCAGGTGTTGTTTACTCGAATATCTCGTGTGCAAATGTGTTTGTTTTTTGTTTTTAATGCTTCCGCTGTTTAGTTAATACTCAGTTGTGCTTTTAATTAATGAAGTGATTTCATTTGAGATTATTAGTCAGGTGCTGGGTTCTGAAAATTAACATGGTATCAGAGTTGCGGTTCTGAAGAAGGAAGCCAGATCTGCACGAGATCGTGTTCTGCAGTGTGGGAGAATTGTCTCTTACAAGTTGCTACAGAGCGGGTAAAGTTTTTGAAAAAAGAAAGAAGCGTACGGATCCATACGTCGTATGGACTGCTGAGTGAGTGGAGTTGGTAGATGAGGACCGTGGAGATCAGCGAGATCGTGAGCTGAAGTGGATTGGTGGCTGCATCCTAGTCATTGGATCGAGTTGTGTTCAACAAAGGCATGATTGACTGAGGTAAAATCGTGACAGGGTATCTCACAAGATTTTGCTGGGACCAAGGCGATGACCGAGTGGCAAACAACAAGAAGTGATGGCCCGTGGAGCAACAACTGTGCAGTCGTGAGCGGCGGACAAAGTGGAAGGCCGGTTGCGCTTGTAGAGGCAAGGAGTTGGCGGACAAAAGCCATCGTGTGAGTATTGGGCTGTGGATGTGGAGCTGCAGCGGATAGAGTAGGTTGTGGGTTGTGTGGTCGAGTGTAGGCGTCAACACCGTGGATTCAATCGAGCTAGCAGCTGGTAGTGCCGATAGGAAATTGCCAACAGTTGGGTGCTGTAGGGAGTAGTGCAAGCAAGCCGACGGACAGGGCTGAGACATGGACAACATACGAGAGGCAACTGTGGGTGCTGCGATGGAGGCGGTAGGGGATCGAGTTGCTGACAGATCAATTGAGTAGTGGCGGTGGCTCTAGGAAACAACAGATCGCAGCAGTGCATGGGCTGATCAATAGACGCGGGTTGTGCGTGGAGCCGACGACTTGGAGAATTGGGGCTGCAAGAGACGTGGCCGCGGGGGCAGTGTAAACCACGTGGGGGGAATTTGCAGTCGTCGATAGCTGCAAAACAACCACCAGCCGTCAAATAGAGCCGCCAGGTAGGAGAAGAGGCCACGGGCTGAGCCACCCAGCTGACTAGCAAGCAACCAAGGAAACAGGTCCTTGATAGAGGTAAGCCAATCACCGACCAACTAAAGAGGCTGCAGAACTGCCTAGCAGCAGATCGTAGGGGCTAGGCAGGCTAGGTCAGCCCCAAAATTGTTGAAGCAACATGTAGGTATACTGGGCAGCAGGTTGAGATAGTCGGACAACAACAGGAGGCTGGGAGCAGCCCCGGGCAGCGTCGGACAGTAGGTTCGGGCAGGAGGCAGCGAGACCTGGGCAGTGATCCAGGCAGCGAGTGAAAGTCTTCAAAGAGGGATTCAAGCGAGATGGCAGGGATAGATTCAGTTTCAGAGGGAGCATCCAATCATGTGGATTGGAGAGCAGCCATGGCAACATATCTGATAGCAAAGACAGAGCCATCTCCGGGTGGTGGAAGTACCTTCCTTGCTAAGAGGGAGTCTTGATGTTTGTAGCATTGGACATGTACTTCCACGCTGGCTTCTGTCTAGCACGTGGAAGTCCTCCTTGTAACCTCTCAGAAAGCCTTAGGAAGTTTGCTTTATGAGTAATTAATAAAGTGAATGGTCTTTTAATTAATTAAGTTAAATGCCTAAGTTTTGGCATTAGTAACTTAAGTGAAGAGTTGATTAAGTCCTAGCCGCCAGATTTAAAGTGAAGGTGAGATTAGATCTCAACCTTTGATCACTTTGGAGGAGATCTAGGTTTTGGACTTAGGGTTAACTCAATGTAAGAGAATGAGACACAGTGATAGTACACAAAGAGAGAGTGAGCACTCAGGTGTGCAGGGGCAGGGGCCGAGGAAAGGCAACAAGGAGATAGCAGCTAGGAGGGATAGGCTATTGCTGCAATGTATTTCCTTAGAAGGGCCATTATCCCATGACAGGAGCCCTGATTTTATTTAATAAAATCATCACAGATTTGGTTTTCTCGCGAGGGTTTTTCCAGTGGTTGTTTACCCGAATATATCGTGTGCAAATGTGTTTGGTTTCTGTTGTTAATGCTTCCGTTGTTTAGTTAAAATTGATTTGTGCTTCTAATTAATGAAGTGATTTCATTTGAGATTATTAGTCGAGTGATTGGTTCTGAAAAATTAACACTTCAACAACACAACCTTTCAAATTGCATACCAGACAATGTCAAGAAGAAGACTAAAGACGAACCACCAGAGGATCAAGGTAAGGTAATGTTTAATACTATTTCTTCATCATTTGATAGATGGATCTAGATTCAGGTGCCTCTAACCATATGGCTGCATCAAAGAATTCTTTTTCTTCCTTGGTACCTTGCACTAGACCTCCTATGTTGATGGGAGACAAAACACCTATGAGAGTGTGCAGAGAAGGGAGTGTGGACCTTGATTATGGAATCTTTCAGAATGTGTTACATGTTCCAAAGCTCTCCATGAATCTCCTCTCTATCTACTAGATCACACACCCAGGTACATGCAAGCGAGTTGAGTTCACTCCAGATTCAGTGATAATTTTAAAGATGGCATATGGTTCCAAGGTTGTAGTGGGGGAGGTGGATCATCATTCTAGGTGGTATACCTTTTCTCATTTTGTTCCTAAATCTGATTATGTTACTCTTATAACACATGCAAATGAAGAAAGTAGAGAAAACGCAAATGACAAGTTCGAGGAAGACCCCTTCCATGCACTCCAGGAGGAACCAGTTGCACCTTTATTGCCTCTTCCAAAGGAAGATCTTTGCAATGATTTTACACTTTCTTCGGATCAGATTTCTGATCAAATTTAAGAATCTGATTTAGAAGACCATCAATAGCTTATTGCAGATCCAAATCGCAAGCTAGGTAGGGCACATCATACTTTACATGCAACTAGTGAGCTAGTGGGAGAAATTGGCAAGTCACAGAGACCTAGTTATAAGTTTTTTGGTACTCCATGAGCACTCACTGCTATTGTAAGATTGTGCAATGCTCAACCAATAGTCAAGGGCTTCTCACATGATGGGAAAAGACATATCCGAGGTCAAATACATGACGGGGTTGTTAATTTGCAACACCATCCTTCTTCATAACAAACTATATAGTAGTATGCATTATAGTTTGAGGGGGGATTTTCTTCCCACTGGGTTTTCCCTCTTTACCTCACCTTTGTCATATTATGTCTAGCATAAGTTGTTTATACATGAGTACCTAACATGGCTGAAAATTGTCGGGACTCATACATCATGCCCACTCAGAGGTTGTGATTCAGGGGGGGTGTTGGAGTACATGCACAACATTCCACTTTTCAAGGGACATTCATGCTTATTTTTAGCCATTCCTAAATTTAGGGGGTTGCCTATTTTTAGTATTGCTATTTATAGAAAGTCTAACATATGGTATTGACGACAACTAATGCACATTGGATATGGATAACTTAGCCCCTTAGGAAGTGTACATTTCTTTTATTATCAATGGAGTCAAACTTATAATTTACCGTCATTTACTACTTAGTGACTCGTGGTATTGACCCATGGTATTGATTAGTTAAGAATTGACTAAATCTAATTAGTGCATGCACCAAAGAACCCCAACCTTATGCGCATTTCTCCCTGGAGAGTTGTTGATCCATTTTTTTGACCAGTCTAGTATTATTATGTAGTTACTATTAGGATTTCTTTTACNATTCTTTTTCTTCCTTGGTACCTTGCACTAGACCTCCTATGTTGATGGGAGACAAAACACCTATGAGAGTGTGCAGAGAAGGGAGTGTGGACCTTGATTATGGAATCTTTCAGAATGTGTTACATGTTCCAAAGCTCTCCATGAATCTCCTCTCTATCTACTAGATCACACACCCAGGTACATGCAAGCGAGTTGAGTTCACTCCAGATTCAGTGATAATTTTAAAGATGGCATATGGTTCCAAGGTTGTAGTGGGGGAGGTGGATCATCATTCTAGGTGGTATACCTTTTCTCATTTTGTTCCTAAATCTGATTATGTTACTCTTATAACACATGCAAATGAAGAAAGTAGAGAAAACGCAAATGACAAGTTCGAGGAAGACCCCTTCCATGCACTCCAGGAGGAACCAGTTGCACCTTTATTGCCTCTTCCAAAGGAAGATCTTTGCAATGATTTTACACTTTCTTCGGATCAGATTTCTGATCAAATTTAAGAATCTGATTTAGAAGACCATCAATAGCTTATTGCAGATCCAAATCGCAAGCTAGGTAGGGCACATCATACTTTACATGCAACTAGTGAGCTAGTGGGAGAAATTGGCAAGTCACAGAGACCTAGTTATAAGTTTTTTGGTACTCCATGAGCACTCACTGCTATTGTAAGATTGTGCAATGCTCAACCAATAGTCAAGGGCTTCTCACATGATGGGAAAAGACATATCCGAGGTCAAATACATGACGGGGTTGTTAATTTGCAACACCATCCTTCTTCATAACAAACTATATAGTAGTATGCATTATAGTTTGAGGGGGGATTTTCTTCCCACTGGGTTTTCCCTCTTTACCTCACCTTTGTCATATTATGTCTAGCATAAGTTGTTTATACATGAGTACCTAACATGGCTGAAAATTGTCGGGACTCATACATCATGCCCACTCAGAGGTTGTGATTCAGGGGGGGTGTTGGAGTACATGCACAACATTCCACTTTTCAAGGGACATTCATGCTTATTTTTAGCCATTCCTAAATTTAGGGGGTTGCCTATTTTTAGTATTGCTATTTATAGAAAGTCTAACATATGGTATTGACGACAACTAATGCACATTGGATATGGATAACTTAGCCCCTTAGGAAGTGTACATTTCTTTTATTATCAATGGAGTCAAACTTATAATTTACCGTCATTTACTACTTAGTGACTCGTGGTATTGACCCATGGTATTGATTAGTTAAGAATTGACTAAATCTAATTAGTGCATGCACCAAAGAACCCCAACCTTATGCGCATTTCTCCCTGGAGAGTTGTTGATCCATTTTTTTGACCAGTCTAGTATTATTATGTAGTTACTATTAGGATTTCTTTTACGCTTTTCTTAGCCTACTTTTCTCTTTTCCCTGACATCAAAAAATTGCCAAGCACTTAGTCGTTTTCCAAAAATGCGGATGCAGAGCTGCATAACAATTCTTAAACTCTTTTTTAATTACCCAGGTCCGACACCCCACACTCACCAAAACACTTTACTTTGTTTCCTCTTCCATTTTCTTTTGGTATTTAGTCAATTTCAAGCGATGTGGATGCATAGCTACTTACCATCCCTTAACTCTTTCTTAGGTCTCCACCTCCGCAAGTCCGCATTCACATTCCACTTTTCACTTCTTTTCATACTTAGTCATATTTCTCATTACGGAGCGATTTTCCTTACTCGCCATCACTTTTCCATTGCTAGTAAGTTCGCACGTCTGCAAGTCTGCATTTCTCCCAACACTTAATCATATTAACAATTTCAATGCGGGCATTGCCACCCTTTCCCGAAGATTGTTTCACAAACATTTAGGTTCGCAACTCTGTGTTATACTCTTAGCATTTCCCATACATCATTTTACACCTCCATATTTAACACTTTCCGTCCATCATATCATCACATCACCATTTCCCGTCAAATTAATTACCCCTTTCACATCATCTATTAATGCACAATGCATCGATTAAGGGTCGCAATAAATCCAAGTCCCATGACAATTGATGACATTTATAGGATGATCTACGGTTGATTGAGTTACCAAGGCAGTATGTAGTAGAATTCAAGTAAAATAAAAATGCCAACCTTAAGTATCGACAGTAGCATCACCTTTGTAAAAAGTAGAAAAAGATGTCAAGTAAGAGAAGGAAGTATTTTTTGGAGATACATTGGACACACTGGGTCACGAAGATCAACAGTTCCAATTGTCCAGGGCATACAAGTACTACAAGTCTCTTCCTCCAGCTGAGAAGAAGACGAATCTAATCTGGACCTCAAGAATAGCATTGGCATGATGTGTTCTGGAAGTAACTGATATGAAAGAGATTGTTCAATGGTGTGCAGATAAATTTGTTTCCGTACGAAGAATAATTCAAATGCAAGGTCATCAACCTATTTCTCTAGCTCCTTCAACATTTTCTAAAATGTTACGACTCCTTGCACCAACTATACAATTCAAGAGCGAGGAAGCTGATGAATTTTTGATGTAGCATAAGGGAGGGAACAAACTGTTGAGCGACTATTTAGAAGACCCAACCTGTAAACTTGGTACTTCTAGAATCGAGGTAAATTTGCTAAAATACCCGTACAGAGAATTTGCTTGGCTATTTGCCCTCATTCTCATTTTGGAATCTACTATGTTTGTAACAAGAAGTGTTATATATGCTATGCATTATGCCTTGCATGAAAAATCTATCATTGATTGGGGTTATCTCATCTCAAGTGAAATTTCTTTCCAACTGAATAACCTCAAAAAGACCCATAAATTCTATATGGTTGTTTACCTCATTTTCGCCATTGCTTATGGCTATGTTTTTGAAGATTTTCCTCGGGCAAAACATGTGGATTTTAAGTTAGAACCAATTTATGCGTGGTATTCAATTTTGTACAGACATACGGCCCAATACAGTTTCTACCCAGTTCACAAGAATTTCATCTCAGAGTTCAAAAGGTTAATATTCAGACAGAGCACATCAAGGCTATCCTTAGAGGCAACTCCCTTCCTCACTGGAAAAGGGATTTATGAGTTGTCTGAAGAATTCACTATAATTATAATATTTGGTAGTAAGGAGAAACCTTTCCTTTTACTATTTTATATATCAGATAAACTCTTTGTTGGAGAAGTATGCAAGCAATACAAAACTTGGGCCTGTTTCTTCCAATGACAAAAGGAAAAGACAGTTTATACCCCTGCCATGGAAAATTGGGGATTGCGTTGTTAAATATATAACTCACCTAAATGAGTTGGCGGGCCATCATGAACAGATGGGTTTGAAGGAAGCCAAACTTGTTGAAGGTTTTGACCCAGATAACAAATTTACTACACCTATGCAGTTAGTGGGGGTATTCTTCACACTTCATCAGATTTGAACAATTTCAAGAAGGTGGCAGAGATAATTTGGATCTTCAGGAACTAGCGGCCTACCAAAATTCAAATAATTTAGGAGAAGTAAATAATACAAATGAGGTACACAAACAACACGGTAGAGAAACAACAAACCAAAACCCTAACTCGTCGACAACGTCTCAAAGAAGCACTCCATCCAGAATGAAGAGCATAACTAGTGGAATTAATACCAGAAAAACACCAGTCAGAGGCTTAGATGACGATGGAGATAAAAATCCACCAAGGAAAAGCCTTGAGAAAACACATGTTGCATACACTCCTATAAAAAGAAAAAGAAATCTATCATCAGTGGAAATAAACGCATCAGAAGTCCGAGAAAGTCCTCGGGCGACAAGATCACTGAAGAACTTGATTGGTCTGTGCAAAGGCTATTAGAGACGAGAGAAATAGTTGATGCTATTATGACTCAGGATCTTGAGATATTTGAAGAGGAATCCCTCACTCTGCACCACGCGACTTACAATCGTGAAACCAAAAATTTATTGTTAGAAAAAGTTAATACCAAGAATAAGAAGTCATCTGAACGATGGAAATCTTCGATTGACTTGGATGGAGTAACACCATCTAAAATTGCAGACTTTCATGGAGCTACTAGAGATGCATTAAGACAATCAATTGATAAAATGGAAAGAGCGAATTTGGAACTAAAGAAAAGGGTAAAAGAATTAGAAGTTGCTTTGGTACTAACACCATTATTTCCAGAACCTTTAAGTTCTATGCAACCTATACTTGAATTGGAGG
The DNA here is from genome assembly GCA_010110895.2 of Picea sitchensis. Taxonomy (NCBI): domain Eukaryota; kingdom Viridiplantae; phylum Streptophyta; class Pinopsida; order Pinales; family Pinaceae; genus Picea; species Picea sitchensis. The sequence goes on from SNQJ01S0105405.1 coordinate 13,637, forward strand.
AGATCCTTGAAAGCAGTACGAAATACAAAGGTTCATCAAGTTTATTGTAGGCCGTAAGAAAATATGTTGGTGATGCCATACAAAAAGGGGTTGATATAATTCAAGAAATTTGGGAGTTTGCCCAAAGTATTGCTAGTTTTTCCTCCAGAATAAAGAATTTCAAAGAATATCTGCAGAAAGATTTGGAAAATGATGAAGGATTTTTCAAGGAAGCTGTAAACACATTTTCAGCCAAAGTCTCAAGTTTAAATGAAGTCCAGAGAAATGAACAAAAACTTCCTTCGCTTTACTGTATGAAACAGATTAATGCATGTTGGTTAAGGAGATTAAAGAGTTAAGAGAAATGATAAATGAAACTAAAGCCCTAAGGAATAGAAAGAGTGATCTATTTCTTAAACTTGTTAGTCTTACCAAGGAATTAGATGGTCATAATTTATTGATGGATACCATGATCTTAACCAAAGAATCTTTCATGGGACAACTTAAAGCACTAAAAGTTGCTTGGGCTAACGAATTTATCAAAACCATAGAATCTTTTGAGGATGAAGTTGAAAGATGGTTAGTTAGGTATATCAACAGAAATGATGAGGTGGACGACACATTGCATCAATCAGAGCTAGATCTGAGGGAATTTGAAAGCCAGTTATTTGAGATTAAAACTAAACATGAAATTACCGTGGCACCTTTAAGAGAATACATTAATTGAACAAGGCATTAATTGAAATTACTGAACCATAAAATCAAGAAACAATTAGAGCAGTTATGCCACCTCAACCACAACATGTACCTATAAAGGAGCCAACTGCAAGCAAGTGAAGGATGATATTTTCTCCATTACAATGAGTCGAGCATAAACTCTATCCTTTCAGTTTTTCCTCAGTCCATTTTCTGCTACAATCATTTGTAATCTTGCCTTTATCTTCTCGGTATTCTGTGGGATTTAGGCTGATTCTTGGTTGTCCTTCTTTCATTTTCCAGGTCTTTTCATTTTATGGTCCTCGAGAGTCAATCCCAGTACTCTTTGAAGGGTGAATGCATTTTTCTTTCTTTAAAGACATTTACTTTTGTATTTAAAGACTCATTATTATTTTTGACACTCCAAGAGAGCTACTCGGGATATTACATTACTGTATTCTCAAAGACTTTGATCAGAAGTTTGAGTTACCAAATGTTTTATCTATCATAATCTTTTTGGTGATTTATGGAATGATAATTTAAAGCTCTCTTTTATTTGCGGTCCATTCCTTGTTCTCTCTAGTTGTGGTATCGTTAAATGTTCTGATGAATGCTGTGATGGATATATCAGTCCTTTATATTTTGTATGCATCTTATCTATTCACATTGTAAACATTGTACATATGAGTTTCTTTTAAAATACACCTGGTCCCAAAATCTCAGGTGTTGTTTTCTTTGAATGTGAATGTAAATATTAAGTCTGGTCATTCTCAAACTTTTGTTTTGTTTCATTTCATTTCATTTTCTTGGAATCATAAGAACAAGAGGAGTACCACCTCTCTAAAAATGCAGGAAGATTCATATCCTTGTGAGGTTGACCTTAAGACCGTAAAACAATCTTTTAGATCAACAAGAGTCTATATATTGTACTCATGTTGAGCATTAATATACAAGTGAAATACAAATTGGTTTTTCAGCAATATTGTCTTTTCAAGTGTTATTTCATTCTTTCTTCTCTTTTTTTCTTGCAATTTTACTAGTGTAGTTTTTTCGCGCAACTAGATCTTAGCTTGTGCTTAAAATCCTACAGCTCTTTCTTGGTGAAGAAAGAGTTAGATCAACACTCTGTCACTATCATGTCTAAGTTTCATCTGTAATTGTCTTGAACAAAGGCTGAGAACTTGTGCAAAATGTTTGGTTGCGGCAGTAGTAAACAGATGCTGAGAACTTGTGCAAAATGTTTGGTTGCAGCAGTAGTAAACCTAAAGAGATTCAAGACATCTTTGGTTGAATGAGTGCAATAAGGGCCATGAAAAGCAGTTTACAGGATGTTCAGGCCAAAATCTGTATGGACCATTGCTTTCCAGTTTATTTATGAGAAAGATATGCAAGATAATATTGTCCTTTTAGTGGCAGAGAAAAGGAAACATCAATACTTTGCTTAGACGTGCCTGAACAGGGAGAATCAGACCTGTTACAAACATTTCTCTCTGGAGCAGGGGATCCATCTATTGTTGAGATGGTGGTGTTAGATGCTCTTTTCTCCAACTTGTTTGATTTCATAATGCAGCTTGTTGATGTTTATAAAAAGAGGTTGATTATCATCCCTTATGTCAAGGTGTGTTTCAGTTGTTGATGACCGTTTTCAGCTTTCAAGGATACCCAAGATGACATGTTTGCGAGCAAGGCTGAGATAGAGAAGTATTTCATGCATGTAACCATGATGTTGGAATTGAGAGAATGCCATGATGCATATTTCATTCAATGCATTATTGTTAAGATCATTAAATTACTATGCTGATATGACAATAAAGGTTTCAATTATGAGGGAGGTCTCGTTCCTATTGGTGATAATTTTGCTTTTTCCCATATCTTTTGCTGTTGCTTGGGATACATGTCAACATACTTCTTATCCCTCGATTGGGCAAGATGTTTAAGGCATGCTATTGATGATTATAGTTTTGCAAGTAGCCTGAGTGCCATATTTGAAGGTTGCAGAATTTTTTTAAAGTTGTGTATTTATCTAAGATATTTTCTGGGTCTTCATATCACCTCTTTTCCATGAGAGCATTGTGATTATGATATGACAGGTCAACCAAAAAGGGGCTTTGGAATGGGTATTTTCTGTGGTCAGGTATCGGATTTGGATTTGGTGTCTTGCTCACTTATGTTACCTTGTGTTGAGTTCTCAAACAGAAAGAGGGGATCAAATGGAACCAAAATGCCAACCCAAAAACCTGCTGTTAAAGGAGAAAAAACTAGTGCCAAATAAATGCACTAGGGCTGAACCAAAACTGCGCCAAAGAGATAAAGATGCCTGTTATCGCACAATCTATAGCTTGGGCAAAGCCCAACCCAATCTATGGATGTGTGACAACTACGGGAGTACCTACCCATTGTCACCTTAGATAGACACTCCCCTCGCTTTACTGATGATAAATCACCACAAGGGGGGAATCCCGGTGATCCTAGGGGGATTGAGATGGAAAGTGTAAGAATGATAGATGAACATCCCTATAGGTCGAGTTTGGAGAAGATGGAAAGCTTGAGGATGAGTCTTGTGAAAGGATAAATGGTTGCCAAGTGTTGAATACCTGCACAACAATGTTAGCCCTGCTCTGAACAAGACAAATGATAGATATACAAGCCTTAAACCAAAGGGGATCAAGCAAGAACCCTTGCTGTCCCAAATTGTAGCAGTATGGTAAATGTATATATCAGCAACAAATGATAACAATAGCTGCAAATTTAACCATTCAAAATCTAGTATAAGATATCAAAAATAAAGCTAGCATTGACTAGTCAAACTTCCAATGTTTAGAGCAAGACTTTGATGGCATTAAGGGCTGTTTATTAAGAGTTATCAGCAAGTTATTATAACAGCCAAGAGGCTGTAGCAAACAATTGCTACAGCAACAAAATCGAGTCACAGAAGTCAGCAAGTAAACCACACAAAAATGAGCCAATAACTAGTAGAACAATTATCAAGGTTTACAAGTGAATTTCAACGGTAGATTATAGAGCAATAGATGATGAAAGAGTGATTTTGCAGCAGCCCTAATGGCTGTAACATTAATTTATAACAGCAAAGAGAATCACTTGGTTAAAGAAGACGCCCTTAGGGCACAAACAAGCTTATATCATGTAGAATCAATTCCAACCAAGACAAATGCAATATCTCAACAATTCACGTATACCAATGCAATGGTTTTATATCTCCAATGCAAATTAGATTAGTGCCTTATCAATTGGGTTAATGGAGTCTCTTGTGTAAGAGTTAGGGTTTGTTACTTCTCTAGGTGTGTAAGCCTTTTTACTCCCTAGAGCAAACAAAACCTATCAAGGTAAATCTAGGAGGGTGTAAGCCTTTTTACTCCTAGCAACCTTTTCAAAATAGGTTATCCAAGACAATAGTGATCGATCTTAGTGGAGGGTGTATGCCTTTATACTCCTCCAAGAGCTTAACAAAATTAACCTTGCAACCAAGAAAGAAACAACACAAAGCATAAATTCCTTACCTAGTCCAAGAGTTAGCAAGATAAACCCTTCTTTACCAAGAATATTCCATCACAAGAGAAAGAACAAAGCATCCAAGAGATAGCGCCTAGCTTTTTCCTCCTATAGACAAGTAGTAGTATCCACAAAGCATAAGAGAGATAGATATGCGATTTGCCCATGTAGGGCGAAAATTTCAGCCAACAATATGTAATTCTCAAGTGAGTTATGTCAAAATGAAATGATCAAGGCCTTTATTTATACAAGGTCTTGCAAAACCAATTTGTCCACTTAACTAGAGTAAAACAAAAATTAGAGAGGCGACCTCCTCTATTTCCCCATTTACAACTTAAAATTCAAATAATACATGAAGTAAATCACCTTTAGGGGTGACTGTTGATATTATGGTAGCCGCGGGAGGTATTTACCTCCACGTGTAAACCTAACGAGAATATAATATTCCGGGAAGCAAGAAGAAACCCTAATGAGTTGGCTAATAACCCTAGAAGACATGTCGGCTCAAGAAGATATCTTGTATTAGGTTATTAGCCTCCAAGAAAAGAAGTCGGCCAGAAGAAATAATATATACTGCATAGACAGATACCCAGAATGAGAAGTCGGCCCAGGCAGTTAGCCAGAATTACTATAAATATAGGAGGCCAGTCTTCATTCTGGCAGCCAGTCTCAGAATTGCAGAGCAACACTTGTGCGCACTGCAGTGCCTAGTTTTGTGTGCAAGTTTGGAGGAGAGCTGCCATTGCAGCTGCTGCAGCTAGCAGATCACGTTTGGCTTGAACTATCTCTTGGTTAGGGTTTGGACTATCTGATCAACTCTTGTTGGTGCGCTGTCCTTGGGGAAAGGTACACTACCCTTTGTTTGGCTATCTAGCCTAGGGTTTGCTTCTGGAGTGATTCTCTGTCAAGGTTAAGGTGCTCGGAGGGTGGCTTCGGCCTATGGTTGGGTGACAATAGTGATATTGTCAATGGTAAAATGAGCACATTCATTCATATTCTAACAAGTTATGGGCCCACACCTCCTTCATTTAGTCTAATCGCTGGAAGGAAACATAGCCGTAAGGATATTAAGCTCGTTGAAAAACTGCCACTGGGGTTTCTAGCAGGAGCAGTCACCATAGCACTGCCGCTAGGGTTACTAGCATGTGCAGTTGCAGAAACCCTAATCCTCTCGTTGAGGCACCTTAAGTGAAGGGATTGACCTAATTTCCGGATAGATCAGTGCGTCCTAGCCTAGCGCATCTTCTGGTACTCTAAGCAAGCCAAGACGTCAAGTTTGAGTTTTTTGGTCCGATCTAGGGTTGACCAAGTCAAAGCAACCATAACTTACTCTATGAAGTCAGAAAACAAGTTAGACAGAGCTTCTAACTTCAGAGCGTGGAAGACAAGGATTGACCTCATCCTTGCCAAGAATAAAGTGCTGGATATCGTGAAAGGAA
>SNQJ01S0105405.1:21640-44552 GCA_010110895.2 Picea sitchensis
GTTTGCATGCCTTTCCAAGTTGAAGACAATAATGGGCACTAAAAGGAAATGCATAGCCCACAAACGCTCTACCTTGGAAAGTGTTATTAATTAATTAGTTATTTATTTTATGGGTCCCTTACTTTTTTGAGAAGCGTTTCATTGCTCTTAGGATCCCAGCGTGAGCTTTTATTGCATGATGTTTTTGCTAGGGCATCTTCGAGCCTAGTGGCCCCTTCTTCCCATGAAATGAGGTACATGCTCTTCTTGGGTCAATAAGCCCGAAAACCTAAAAGAAGGGGAAGAAGTGATGGAAGGTGGCAAGTGTTAGATTATGTAGCTTGGGAAGGTACTTCCACGCTAGGGGTGTCTAGTAGTGTGGAAGGGGTCCAACTTATGCCTAGACAACACTATATTGGTGGAGAGCACTCAAGTCAACATGAGATTAAGTCACAGCCGTTGGATGTGACTTAAGTGATCTCAATGCTTGATTAAGTCCCCACCACTAGATCAAGATCTTGATAAGAAGATCCAAGGGGCAGGATTGCATGAGAGGAAAGGCTAGGGTTACAAATAACCTAGAAGGCCTCCTTCCATAATCATCTCCCAAGTGAAGGCAATCGACTAAGATAGAGAGGCACCTCTAAGGAGATCTGGTAACAGGGTTAAGTCGAACCAACAGTAGAGGGTCAAGCAGGATCAAGGAGATAAGAAAAGGAGGGTCGAGTAGGGTTAATGACTAGACCAAGTCGGGTCTAGCAAAGCAAGACGAGGAGGTTAAGCAGTGGAAAGGAGGTCGATCTAGGGCCACCTGCAAGTAAAGCCAACAAAATTCCCAGGAAAAGGAGTTCGTACGAGTGGTACGGATACCGTACGGGCCGTACGGATTACCAACTAAGAAAGGAAATCATACCAGGTCTGAAAATAGAAGAGACGTTCTGTTTATCAGTTTTTTTGTTGAAGATTAAGGTAAAATCCAGCTATATTGTAGTCACATTTTTGCTATACGACCTCCCTGAGTGAAACCCGTGACGTCACCCTTGGAGGAGTTTTTAGATGCAAATTCATTTAATTAAGGCAAAATTTGATTTTTTGTAACAAATTGGCCAGATCCCTGTTTTTTGACCTAAAAGTTAATTAAGGTCATAATTTTGTATAAATAAGACAAAAGTACATTCATTTTTTATATAGCTTGTCCTTGGAGACAAGAGGACTGAAATTTTCGCCCTCTTGAGGGGTTATTGGCTGAAACAAGGAAGGCACATCTCTTTTTTAAGGCTTATGTTGGCACTTGGATCAATTTTGTGAAGTAATTTGGTAATCAAGCATTGTTCTACATGATTATTCTTGGTGCAAGTAAGTAAATTTTTTACTTTGTCATTGTTTAATGGTTATGGTAATGGTTTGCTTGCTCATATAAGATTATGAAATTGCATGTTTAATTAATGCTTGAAGTAAGAAACTTAAGGTGCTACTTTCTTTCTTTTCATTTGCCAAGCTTCATTAAATTGGTCTAGTAACTAGTGCAACCTCTAGACCCCTGCAGTGCTAGCACTTTAGAGGTTTGCATTGAGTTATTGTTGCATACAACTTCCATCCAAAAGAAATCTAAGGAAAAGGAGGCGCTAGGGCTTAGAATTGCCTACACCCTAGCTTCCTCCCTTCTTGTCAAGGGATAAGGAATGATGACTAGTGCCTTCTAGGGGTAATGGAGTCAAGGTTGGCGGCGCTTCCTAGGGCTAATAAATGATAATGCACAAAATCCAAGAGGGAAAAAGGGCTTAGGAGGAATAGCACCTTAAGTCTTGACCTATTTTCCTTTAGGCTCTGGGCAAGTACAGATTGTGCGATAACAAGGCCAACATGTCTTGCTTCATGAGGTAACAAGTCCGGTCTCATGGTAAGTGTCACTTTAATAATTGAAGCATTTGAGCATGTTGCAAAGGGTCCTTTCTTGATTATGTAATGTTTGCTTGGAAATTATACCTTTTGCCTTATTTCACCTTGGTGGTTGACATGGTTTCCTATTAAGTGGGTCACCCTCGGAAAAAGGGTTGCTACTGGGTCACCTTCCCTTGTAATTTCAAAATTTTCCTTAAATAACTGTCCTCCACAATTACCATTTTAACCTGCTCCCTTCTTTTCACAACCTTTCAGGGCCTTCTCTCTAGTTTTGTATTAGATCCTCCACCTCTACCTTCTTTCTTATGTTCGAAACCACATAGATTTCCAAAGTCTAGGTTGCTGCCTATAAACCCTATCCCTTTGCATTTATCTACCAGGGTTTGATCCTTCAACCGCAGATACTATGTTGTGATGCCTGTGCATCACCTTATTCGGTTTGACCCCGGTGTTTGAAATGACAGGGACCTTCGCATCAGAGGCGATGTCTCATTAACCCTGCCCTCCTTGAAGTCTTTTCCTCTAACATCATCCTTCACTCCTTCATCTGGAACCCTGTACTGCAGATCTCCGCAGCCAATGCCCTTGTCAGTTCTTTTGCAGTCACTCTGGATGCTAATTGGGTCCCCTTTCCTATAGTTGCCAAAGGTCTTCTCCCACAGATTTAGACACCCCTTGGACTTGTCTTCGGGCTACCTTGTCTTTTGGTGCTAAGGCCACTTGGGATAGAAAGATCTGAGCCCCCTTGTACGGATCTGTAGAGTAGTCTAGGAGCTGTTCCTTCCCAGACTCCTGCTTCATGGCCTCCTCCTTCCTGTGATTAGCTATACCATACCATTAGCTATTTATCTACTTTCTTAAGATGGACCATATATTCAGTATTTCTTTGATGTCATCTCTTACATCACTCTGTTGTGACCATGAGGTCTGTTACAAAGTTGAAGTAAAATAAAGCTGCTAGTCCATTGTGTATATGTTCAATAAGGAGATATAGTAAAGAAACATATAATACAGTAATTTAAAGTGATGGCTAGGAATCTTATTGGTCAGTGTCTGGTATAAAATGTTTATGTGGATGATGTGCATTGTATTCCCTTGAAATTTACATATTTTATATTTGCAGAAGCTTACAGGAGGCGTTCTACTATTGAGAAATAAGTTCTTCATTATAATTTATAGAGGAAAGGACTTTCTTCCTCCACTTGTTGCTACGGTATTAGCAGAGAAAGCAGCGGAGGCAAAGGTACATCAAGATGAAGAAGAAATTGCAAGGTCAGAAGCTGCTGCAGCAGTTCAAGCAAGAGCTGATGTGGGAACCAGTATTGCTGGTACACTAGCTGAAACCTTTGAAGCCGAAGCCAAATGGATGATGGATAGTGAAGAACAGGAAAAAATGAGAGCTGCTGCTGCTGAGGCAAAGCGGGCTGAGGCAGTCAGGAGGGTTCAGCGAAAACTGGCTATTGTAAGTTTACTCATCACCTCCAACTGAGAAATTGAACTGACTACTGGTGATTTTTTTTTAAATGTGCAGAAATGCTATTTAGCAGTGTCTTTAGTAAACTAACTATGTACAATGTCCATTCTTTCAAAGGTGAAGATCAGAAATGTATCCCATCAATAAAGTACCAATTTGAAAATACATTTCACAAAGGCTTTTCCTTTCCTTCAAGGAATTATTGCTTTTCAGTTACATATTATACTTAGGCCATTTGCTCCAATTCTGGATTCACAGGCACAATTAAAGAAGCAGAAAGCGGAGAAAGATCTAGCTAAATTAGAAGTATCGTTGGCACCTGTTGAACAACCAGCAGATCAAGAGGCAGTAACTAATGAAGAGAAATTCATGTTTCGCAAACTTGGATTGAGAATGAAGGCATTTTTGATGTTGGGTGAGTTTTAATTGGATTAGAAAGGTAGTTGGCTTGATTCATTTTGAACCAGTAGCTCTTGACAGGTTAAACCATCAATAACAAGACATGTCTGTCATGACCCATGCTTCAGGGAGGCGAGGAGTCTTTGACGGTGTAGTGGAAAATATGCACTTGCATTGGAAGCACAGGGAATTAGTGAAAATTCTCTCAAAAGGAATTAGCCGTGCACATGTTGAAGACATAGCAAGGATGCTGGAATATGAAAGTGGGGGAATATTAGTGACAGTTGAGAAAGTGTCCAAAGAATATGCTATAATTGTTTATCGTGGCAAAAATTATCAGCGTCCAACTAAGTTGAGGCCAACGAACCTCCTGAACAAGAGAAAGGCATTAAAACGTTCAGTTGAGATCCAACGCCAAGAGGTATCCTCCCACTCAGATTATTTTTCTCTCTTTTACTTGCAGCAAAGAAAATTGGATTTTAATTGTGTTTGGCATTTAGATGGGAACTGGAATAGCTGTAGATGAAGTTTCTGTCTTTCTGTTTTTGACTGCTATTAGCTTAAATGCCCTATTCTTATTATAATGTACACTGTCATTTTTGCACAAATTTGCAGGCACTGAGTTTTCACATATCTCAACTGGAGAAGAACATAAAACAGCTAACATTTGACCTTGTATGTTTCTGCTCACCTGCTTACTCAACATCGGTGTTAGTTTTTATATAAACAACTGATCATAGGTTAATTATTAATAGTTCGAGTTATTTAGCAACGATACTAGTTGTTATAATTGCACGATGTATGTGGATGTAGGTGTTATATTGCATCTGAAATTAGATTAGTGAGGTTGTTCAGCTTAAAGTCAACCCTTTGAAGCAATAGATTATCTGGATTTTTATTTTGATATGGTGACTTTTAATATTTCTTGTGTTTATTCTTTATCTTCAGAGCAAGGAGGAAAAAGTAGACGAGGATGTAAATACTGCAGAGTTAAATGTAGAAGTTAATACCAAATTTGCAAATAAACTTTTAGAGGTGGGAACTGTACCAGTCAAATTTAGCTGCCTACTAGTTGACAATTTGTTTATTCTGTAATGACCAATTAAGAAGGCCAAGTGTTTCAGAAATGCTTCATAAACTTCATAACAAACATGCTTTTGTTTTTTCTGGTACATAGACTGAAGATGAAGACTCAGAGAGTGAGCCTTCCTACTACTGCAGTGAAAATGAGGATATATCTTCTGAATATGAGTCAGAGATGGATGCAATGGAGTCAGTCCAAGCTGAGACGGGCACAGAGGAACACGAGCAAAGAGCTCAATCCAATATTTAGAGGTATGCCACTTTGAAATAAAGAAATAACCATGCTACATAAGAAGGATCAATGATTGGAAAAGCTGTGCATATTTTCTGTCTGTAAACTCGTGCTATGATATTCTGGAAAAATTGTATTTTGTTTGTGATGACCATAAAAAAATATTTGTTACTAAACTCTGTTGGTACATTTTATCCAGTATGATTATTGGAATGAGACTAAAGAGTTGTTCTGAACTTCATAGTGGCCTCAACTATTCAAATTTCAGAAGCAATGGATGTGTACCTCCACCAGCAGGTGATTACCTGGGTTAGGCTCGAGACAATAAGGAGATAGATGATCCAAATTAAGTGGCACTTGAAGGATAGATACACCCATGGTTTTTACAGGAGCTCTGCAATACTTGTCATGAGGAACCATCCCCTCTTAGCTTGGGGAAATTGATGCTTTTTAAGCAGGAATTGGCTTTGCTTGTAAAAGCCAAATTCAGTTTCTTTTGTAAAGATGTTGAATCCCTACCTATTAGAGCAGAGGCTCAAATGCTAGCATCTCTGGCTTTTTTAGGAATGGAATTTCATTTCAATTATGTTCTTAGATTGATGTAACTCTTTGTTCCATGAAGTAATATATGATGCATTGTTAAAAAGAATGATTGCTTGATGTTATTCAGTCAACAACCTGATTCCGAGAGGGATTTTCTTTTGCCACTTTTGTGGTGTTTGTGGGATGTAAAGTAATTATGTAGATTATTTTGGGAGAAGACTTTATATGATTGGATCATATAGAAAATGGGGAGTACCCTATCCCAGTTTGTAAAAAAATTCCATTTACAAGATTGCTTCTGAAATGCTATTCCAGGTTTCTGGTCACTTCAGGATATTTTCAGGCTAATGTTATATTTGACCGTTGTCCAATTTGTCAATCATATGTGGCAAATACACAACCAACATGTGCATAGAATGTCCTTACCTTTTGTCCTTTTGGCTGATCTTATGTGAGGCCTAAGTGTTTATACATGAGTCCCAACTTAGGTCTCCTTTATTATTGACAAGCTAACAACATATGAAATTCAGATATTAGCTAGACATGAGATTTAATACAAGAGCCAATACATTCTAACAAAATTGGACAACAGGATGGTCTCCTTCGTGATTAGAAACGGTACTGGAAATTTTGACATTAACATGTTAATGCATACGGTGACATCACGTCCTTTTTCAAAATTTAGTGGATCCAGGCTCCTAGATTCTGTTGATGACCGTTTCGAGCAGATATTGTGAGCTTTTAACGTCCTTGCAAAGATGACTTTTCTTGATTATTACACATTTTATATTGACCTTTTTTGTTTTCCTCTTATATTCATAGAAATATTTTGGACTTAGAGAGTTGTTGAACGATGTTTGTAGATCCTATTGTATTGTTTCAAGCTCTGATTTGATTCAATTTTATAAAATCCTCTTTTTATGTCTGTTGGTAAGTAGTTATGGCCACAAACACTAAATATAATGAGATTAGCTTTCATGGGTGTTGAATATATAGTTAAGGGTAGGGATACCGTTATGTTTATGTCTATTTGTATGATTGGAAGATTAATAGGTTATTATTTTGTTTTCTAAGGAAAACCTTGTCAGCAAATCTAAGGGATGTGTCCCCATATTCATGGATGGCATTTGTAATAACCATGTTAGTGTAAACTAGTGTGCCTAACCCAAGGAATTTGAACCAGGTACCTATTGGCACAAAACTAACAAAATGCCCAATAAAATTGGCAACAACCCATTGGATGAACCCCTTAGATTTGAAGATTATTAGGTTATACAACAAAGAGGCAAATAAATAAAAAGTGCAAAACACTTCGATAAAACCTTACCTCTATGTGAAACAATCAGAGAATAAAAATTATGTTTGCAAGTTGAAGAAGGCCTTGTATGGTATTAAATAGGCCCTCAGAGCATGGTATTCTAGACTGAACAGATACTTACAACAACAAGGGTTTAGAAAAAGAGAATGTAGACAACAACCTCTACATCAAGGTAAATCAAGATAGTATTTTGTTAATTGAAGCTTATGTTGATGATATTATCTTTGGTAGTGATGATGACAGGATGAGCCAATAATTTGCAAAAGATATGCATGATGAGTTCGAAATGTCAGTACTTGGAGAATTATCTTTCTTTTTGGGTCTTAAGATATGTCAAAGCAATCAATGCATTTTTATCTCTCAAACCAAGTATATCAGAAAAATGTTAAAGAGGTTCGGAATGGAAGACTGCAAACCAATTAACACTCCTATGCAAACTAGTTGCAAGCTAAGTAAACATGATGATTCAAAAGCTACAGATTAGAGGCAGTACAGGTCACTGATTGACAACTTACTTTATGTGACAACTTCTAGACCAGATGTGATGCAAGCAGTTGGACAGGTAGCACAATTTCAAACAACACCAAATGAATCACATGTTTTGACAGTTAAGAGGATATTTAGATATCTCAATGGTACATAAGAGTTTGGATTATGATATCCAAAAGGAAATGATCTATCACTTATTGCCTACACATGCAGATTGGACATGTTGCATTGATGACTAAATGAGTACAAGTGGAACAACTTTCTACTTGCGTGAGTGTTTGGTATCTTGGCTAAGCAAAACACAATCATCAGTATCATTGTCTACAACCGAAACATAGTATATCGCAGCAACAACATGTTGTACACAGGTCCTATGGATGAAATAAACACTAAAAGATATACAAGTTGAGTATGATGAGTCCATCCCGATATATTGTGATAACACAAACACCATCAATATCTCAAAGGATCCAGTGATGCACTCCAAGAAGAAACACATTTCGATCAAGTTTAATTTTTTACAAGAACGGGATGCAGAGAAGAACATTCAAGTTGAGTATGTTGGGACCAAATAACAGATTCTTTACAAAACCGCTTTCAAGGGAAGCTTTTGAGTATCTTCGCCAGAAACTCGGAATAGTTTATTCCCCACAATGAATTTTGAATGCTATTCTTATATGTCATAGATTTACACAAGGAAGCACTATGAAGAGGACATAGGAAAGTTTAGATAGGGGAAACAAACTCAAGGAGAGTTCAGTCAGGGGGAGCAACCCCAACGAGAAGTTACCTTTGCCATTGATGTCAAAGGGGGAGAGATTCATCAGATGTATGGAGAGAAAGCATAGAGGGATTCCAAGGGGAGCGATGGTCACATGGGGAGCATGAGCCATGACTTCAATATTGCATCAGAGTGTTGCCATCAATGCCAAAGGGGGATATTGTTGATTAATTGAGTTGGTTGTCATTAATGTCAACCCTTAAAGAAAGTCCGGTAACAAATTCTAGTAGCCCCATAAGTGTGGATAAGAGACCCATGTTTGTTTGAGGAATTATGTAATGAAGATCAATGCAATTGCATGAAAGACTATCATAGATGAATAGTACATGTGCTGTTTCAGATGATATGTGCTACGCCACATAGTTCTTCATGGTTGAGGAGATATGGCTTAGTGAAGTTGGAGAACCCTCATGAGTTATCTAGAAGCCCCTAGAAGGTCAAATAGATCAATTATTCTAGAAGCTCCTAGAAGAAGTTTACTAGTCAAAGTGGTTGTAACTAGGAGTTAATCATGACTAAATTTGTTGCAATAAGAAAATAATTAAAAATAAATTAGTTGCAACAAGAAGTGAGTTTTCTCTTTATGGTAAAGTGGTTTCAAATGGATAAAGTAGTTAAAAGTGGGTTAGCCCTAAAAGAATGAAGTTGGATAAAACAATTAGAAGATAACCTCTAAAGGAATCTACTTGGAGAGTATAAATAAGAGAGCGATGGTCTCTCATTAACACCTAATTTGAGCACATTGAATATCTCTTTTGTGAATTTTTATAGACATGTATAGTGATAAATCTATAGCAGTGAGTTTGAAGCAACGACGAGAGAAGTTGTAGGAGTCGAAGGGTTGAGACCGTGGGCATTGAACTAGGGTTTTACTGAAGACATTCGCAGGTTGTAGTACTAGAAGAGCGTGGACATCCGCGGGCCACAATGGGACAAAGTGCGGATACCCGCGAGTTTACTGAAGACAAAGCGCGAATCTGTTACCAAAGCTGAAAAGGAAGATCAGATCTATCATCAATGATAATTTGCATGAGAAGTGGCTACATGAAGGTCTAACAATGAGAAGGTACAACAGAGCTATCTACAGTAACAAAATGTATGTTATATGCTTATCTTAAGTAGATCTTTGATGAATACTTGGGGTATAGCTATGGGAGATTGAGCTCTTGTTCTTGATGGACTATTGGTTGTATGGTATATTCTGTATCAGACAGATCTACAGGGACACATTGCTAGTATATTGGTTGTTTGTTGTTGGGATACTTCATTGGGCATCTTGTTAAGACACATTCTATGTTATTTGGAGTATGGTTTAGATTTTATGGTTGAGACAGTGTTATCAGTACATGCTCATTTTGCACAACAGTGAGGTTTTGATGTATGGTTAATGTAAGGGTTTCCTATATCACACAAGATCAATGAGACATATGTTTGAACCTAGTACATGGTTGTGTTATATCTACTTGGATATTGGATGAGTATTCTTTTTATCAGATCAACCAGTTTGTGAGCATATACAAAGAGATCAAACAATGACTGAGATTAAGACAATGACACAGACAGAGTGACAGAGAGAGTGTTAGTGAACTAGAAGATTTATGTGCTAGTTCATGAGTTGCAACAAACAGAGGTGCAAACATCCATGACTTGGAGTACATCACAGACATTTGCATGTTGCAGAATAGACAGGTCGCATATCTGTAGGAAAGTTTTGAAGAAGTTTGGTACAAGTTGGGACATGCTTTCAGTGACAGTTATAAAAGTGACAGAGTTGATTCGGTGACAACGACAAGTTGTCTACATTTGACATTTATACTTCAGGGCGGTTTGGATGGGGCAAAGAAAGGTGGTTTAGCCACCTTTTAGTTGTAGCCAAAGAACATAGGGGGTTGTAGCTTCCTTTTGGTTGTAGCTAGAGAATTGGGGAGTTGGAGCTTCTCTCAGGTTGTAGCCTAAGAATCTAGGGGGTTGGAGTCTCCTTCCAGTTGTAGCTGGAGAACAAAGGAATTTGGTGCTTCCAATGACTGTACTTCTTAAAGACATAGAAGGAAAAACATTCCGTGGTTTTCTCCCGCATTGAGTTTCCACGTAAAAATATTGGTGTACTATGTATGTGTATGATTGCTCATAGTTCATGGTTTATTTATTCAACACTTGTTGAATGATATTGGTAAATTGATCATAAATATATATTGTGATTAAAAAGGATTAAAAAGCACTATTACTGATTCACCCCCCCGCCCTCTCAGTAATCCAACATATAGTATTACTCACCTCACTCAGTTACATATAGTGTTTACAACAACTATTGGTGAAAATCATACACATTATAACATCTTAGACTCATCCTTCATATTTGAAGGATAAATTTAAGAGTGGAGAATATTTTGTGGAAGGAAAAGAAAGAGAGAAATATTAAAGTCATCATTATTATGAAACCCATGCATAATATGATACAATATATAATGAGTATGAATACATTGAGAATTAAAACTACAAAAATAAAACTTAGGTGGGGAGGATAACACTCCATCCCGTAACCACTCAAGCTAGACCCAATGTGGACCCAATTAACCTTTAATATGCAATATATGTTATCATTAGATGTTATATCTAAGTGAGATCCATACTCTAGTAAAAAGAATAATAAGGTAGGAGGAACTTTTACATATTATGATAATACATGTATATCAATAAGTCAATTATATGTACTTATGATAAATATTCACATGTTTACTCATCTAAATCATTTTATTTTTATGACTATCTTGTAAATGACTTATTGAGTTATTATGACTACGTTGTAAATAAGTTATAATGGCTAACTGAAATCATCATGCATATAACAAAATTTCCACAAGTTCCAAGGGCTAACTCAATTAGTTGGGACCATTCCCCATAGGCACATTGCCAATGAAGAGACCATGTGAAGTAACAAGGGATTAAAATGGGAGTCAATTCACCTTGCATCCAAAAATAAAATGTACATAAACAAATTATAAGATATACACAAAATACCTGAAGTGTAATAAAGTATTCAATTATTGACTTATGTCATAACTATTTGTAACACTTCAAAAAAATCCAACTAATATGGTCAATTTATTCATAGTTATACAAAGTTATTATAAAAAGTAGTGAAAAAAGATAATCTCTAAAGAAATCTCAAGATAACATTTCCCTGAGGGGAAGACGAATATTGTATACACAGAAGAAATAACATTATTTTCTATATATACATTTATTTTATATGCAATTATGATTCATCATTAACTCTAAGAAAAACATTAAAAAAATTAGATACATGTTGGAATTTTATATTGCAATCATACTATATTAAATGGTAATATAATAAGAGTAATTACACCGAAGGTGTTCTTTAAGGAGAGGTTCCTCTAGAGGCCTACATCATCTGTCCAAAACCTATAAGAACTTGCCATCTCTTCATGAGCGATCGACCACTATTCTATTTCCACGTGTCTTCTCCTTCGTTGACTCCAAACTTTGATTGTTCAATAAGCGGTTGCTTCTACATTTCTTCTTCATCCTGATTTGCCCTTTGCTTCGACTCTCTCTCAGATGAACTGAAAAACAACTCTAGGGTTCATGGTGGTTGTGGAAATATTATGTGAGTTGTGCCAGTCAATACACAAGGCACTATAGTGGGATTCTACAAATAGACTTGCCCAAGTGCAGAGAAACTTGTGTAGATGAGGGTACATAGAAAATTCAGCATCGATAATACCATTGTGCATACGCTTCTTTGAATGCATTTTCACAATTGCTTCGTGAGAGTAAGAATAAATAAATTAGGTAGATGTTGTTCCTTCCTACCTAGTAAACAATTTGTTTCAACCATGATATATATTCAATTATTCACAATAGGCTCTTTTTCATGATTTTGTTATGTTCTTTTGAATTTGTTTCAGGGGCGTGACACATCCCTACTGGTAGATCCCACTCCTAGAAACCAAACAGAGAAGGAGGCAAGACCCAATGAAACTATGAGAGGATTTGATTTCATTGACAAGATGAAGAAGGTCTTGGAAACCATATGTCCCAACACAGTACCATATGCTGACATTATTGCTCTGGCTACAAGAGATGTTGCGTTCCTGGTAATTACATTTAGTCTCACAATCGAATCTTGTTAAGAACCTTCAGAAATATAGTAACATTTCTCACTTGATATCATTTGTGAAGGATTTTTAATTTATGGAAAAATAACAATGATGTGTTTTTAATATGATTGTATTGGTGATTAGCTGATATGGTGTGTTATGTGCATACCAGTGGGCCACGTTATAATGTTCCAACTGGAAGAAGAGGTGGTACATAGTCCAAAGTTGATGATGTGAATAAACTTCTCAATCACAATGACAATGCCACACAATCCTCTTCAGAGTTTACTTCCAAGGGTCTCCCTGTTTTAGATCTGGTTACCTTATTAGGTTTGACTCCTCCCCACAAAAACAAATTACATTGAATGCTATTTCTTTTATTCTTTTCACATAAATCAAGTGTACTATTTATTCATGATGGTGATATTGATAATTGATGCAGGTGCACACATCATACACATTACACATTGCAATTTATTCAATGACAGGATGTACAACTTCTTGTAAACGGGCAGGGAAGAGCCAACCATGGATCCAACCCTTGTAACCAAGTTGAAGACCACGTGCCCAGATCCTGCTTTTGGAAGCTTTGCATATCCCCTGATAAATCTCGATTAGGGAACCTCTATTTTCGATAACAATTTTTTCAAGCAGATTGTGGCATGGAGAGGTATCTTGCAAATTGATCAACATCTATTCGAGGATGCAACCACCACTATCTTTGTGAGGAGCTACATAGGATCCTCACCAAACCCTTCTCTAAATTTCAGCCAACAGTTCGCTCAGTCCATTGTTAATATGGGGAACTTTGGGGTGCTCACTGGTAATCAAGGAACTATTAGGAAAAATTCTAGATTTTTCAATACCTGACAGATGCATTTTGTCACCATCAATTAGTTATTTGTCACATTTTCCTAGGAATATTGATGCCCTGCAAGCTAATTTAGAATGTTATATGATAAAAAATGGATGTTGGGTCTAGTTTCTTATATGTATTCAAAAAATGGAATTCAATTGAATTGAACGGGGAAGTTCCACTCTTTTACATCAATTTTATCAATGCCATAGAAGGGTAGTAGAACTTCTAATCGATTGTTCCAAATAGAAACTAAATATGGCTAACGTTTTTTTTTTTTTATCTGAGGAAAATGTACTCACATAAAACCCTCTGAATACTTCCCCATGTTCCATGGATGGTAAGCATGGCAAATTTCTGACCCTGATTATAGGGCCTCGCCCTGGGAGAATCAAGAGAGTCGAACCTGTGACCAATAACAAGCATGAAAAACTCACGTCTGGCTCTATACCAACTGAGCTAACCCTCAGGGCTAAATATGGCTAACATCTTTTAAAATAATAATAATAATAAGCACTCACAATGTTATGTATATCTGTGTATATATTTGACAATACATCCTATTAAGGCAATGTATGCTTACATGGTAGTATATTTGATGACAAATTTGTATTCTAGCGTCATAGATACATTTGTTTCCATCTTTTATGGTGGAATCAGAGTTGAATGCAAGAAATTTGAACTTTGTCTCATCGTGCTCCCAATTCTGATAACAAAGGGAGAGAAAGTGTTGGAGGAATCACCCGAAACTAGCTTTATCTTCATACTGAAGTGCCCATGGCAATGGTAACTGCATGGCAGGTGACAAGGGGGTTGGTGAGAAGAACGATGGTGATGACAACTGCATGGCAGACGACAGATGGTTGCAGGGATAGATGGTTATAAAATAGGTGGTAACGTTGACCAGGTTCATATGAAATGTAATTAATTTACCATTGACACGAAATATGGTACTTTGCCCCACCTCCTCACACACTGCCTTGATCGTAAAAAATAATATTACAAGTAATCTGATTCCTTTGCGATCACTTGCCAGACCATCTTCACAATATCAGATGGCGCTATCTCCATAATCTTTGCAGACTTCTTCATGATCAATTAATCACTTTTTCTTCAAAGTTGTAGATCACGCAAAAATGAGTGCAATGTAGAGAATAGGGAACATGAATGCAGAGTTCTCATTCAATCAACTCCGAACAGATAGATGGAGTGAACGAGGTACATATGTAGTTGTAGGCAAAGTAGGGCAGGAATTGTTTTATTTTTTCCAATTAATTGAAAGTGGGTAAAGGTGAGAGACATAGTAAGGCAGAGGCACGCGTAAAGAGGAAATTACAAAAAGTGTTATACAAACTGGTTAACAAGACCATGCAGCCTAAATCATATCTCAATTTATGTGTGCTCTCCACTTTAACTATTCATTTGTATCGAGTGAGCTTGGTTGAAAAACATGAAGATATTTAGTGTGTTAATTTTCATGTATGTCATTGTTGATGTTTGAATATGTTAGGATCGAAACAACAACCTCACGGGGATATGAATCCTCCTGTGTTTTTAGAGAAGTGGTACTCCTTTTTTTCTTATGATCTTCGTTGAAATTTCAAATCAAGAATAATATAGGACTATGTCAAATAACATGAGTCCAAATCTTCAATGCTCAAGAAAATTCAAATGCTAAAAAATAAATATATGTATATAAAGAAAGTTAGTTCCTGAGAAGTGGACCAGGAACTTCAAACATCACACATGGCAGAAAATAAAAATGCAAATATACTCACATCCATCATAGTTTAATAAACATATGATCACATTCAATATAAAAAGAAATGGTCTATCACACGAGAGAACTTTGACAGAGTCTTACTTATAAAGATAAAAAAAAATATTTTGATAGATAGACTTTAAATATTTTATATTCAAAACTTAGAATTATAAAATATAGTAAAAATCAATTCCAAATTAGTTCTCTGGGATTTCTCAAAATGGTAATGTCTGTTACAATGCTTGAAATTAAATGTGTGTGTCCATAAAGGACTAGGACTGGGGCTCTCGTAGACCATAAATAAATATTTACCAGAAATATTTTGAAGAATGAAGGGGCAGACTGGAATGCGAGCAACGAGCAGTAGGATCTGGAAAGAAGACAAGAAGAAGTTATCATAATTCGGTTATGTTTTTCTAATGAAAGAATAAGTATCACTGGATGAAAATATGATAAAGAAGTCAATTGAGTTTAGCTTGGATGGTTGTGAGGAATGATTGTTATCCTCCCCACCCAGGTTCAATTCCCATGAATGACATGTTAAGCTCATAATGAGTATGTTGTAATGGCTTCGAGCCTATATGTATTGGAAAGTTGCCCTTGATTCAATTGAATAGCAAGGCAACTGCTTTTTCGGGGAAAAAAAAAGAAAATCTGATAAAGATAGAAATATGTGATTCAATGTAGACTTACTATGATGGACTCTCTCACTCTACTTGCTTGTTGTTGTGCCTTTTATACTTTTGCTCGCTGCAGTTACGTGTATGGTTGTAACTACTTTCGTTGGTGTTTTAGAAATCTTGGCAATAGACTTTTTTAACCACTCTTCAATATAATCCTTTAACGGAGCAACAATCACTTCTTGTTTCACATTGATATTAAACATTTCGTCCTCGATTTCTCTTTAGTCGATAGATAAATTTTGCAACTTATTTTCAATATCTTCATTTTTATTAGTATATTCAACAAGCTAGTTGTCAATGTCATCATATGTGAACTCAACTATGCTATCAATTTTTTCAACCAAAGTTTTCTTTAGGCCTTCGATTTGTTCTTCAAACTATTGTCGAGTCATGAGCATTGAACTTGATATTAACTTTGGGTCTGAAACTTCAATGGTTCTACCAGAAATATCCAGGCCAACAATCTTTGAATATGCTTTTGTCCTTTTTCGTGACACATCATTTAATTGATTCAATAATCCCCTTAATGTATTAACTCTTTCGATCCAGCATGCCTTTAATTGCTTCACATGACTTTGGGAGGGAAAATCTTCCTGTTTTCTTCTTTGGTCTGTCATCGTCGAGACCTTTGCTACGAACATTGCAACTCCATCTGTGCAAAAGCCTTCATCATTTTTTAAATTTGCATTCAAATATTCTTTAGTATTCTGGATTCTAAGTCCGAGAGAGGCAAAGCTTTTTTCCAAGTCCCATAATTATAAAATTAATGACATTCTTTTCTTTATATTTTCCTCGAAAAAATGTCGAGTGGCCGCAATCAAACTTGAAATTCGTTTTAAATCTTAAATTTGACTCTGGAGTTTCTTGAAGACTTCTGTCAGGCCAAATCATGGCAACCGTGGTAGCCAAAATAGGTGGATTCATGAGGGTTGTTTCCAATTCCTTGACTCGTTCCTTTAGCCGAACATTTTCTTCTTCCATATTAGATATTGAGAAATCCAACGCATCTCCAGTGACCTTGTGAATTGAAGACAATTTTGATGGTAACATGTTTTGGGTGTCAATGGTAGACCGTGATTTTCCCCTCTTTCTCTTTAAGGTCCTTTCAAAAACCATTTTCTTTTAATCTTTTTCAAATGAGGTGCACTGTACAACAAAGGTTTCTTCCTCAGAAAATATTTCATCCTGGACAACTAATGCAACATACTGTGTATTTTATTGTGCATGTTCTTCATCATCTGGAAACTAGATATTTTCGATATCCACATCCAAGTCCATATTATCAAGCAAAATGTCATCTTCAACATGTACATTTTGTTTTTCTTCCTCTTGTTGATAATTGACCCTTTTCCGTTTGGCTTGTAATTTATGAGGGTTTTCTAGACTCCCTTGAGGAGGATTCCTTTCTTCATTATCACTGGAATTGTTACTTGGGGTTTTTCTTGGTTGGGCCATTGTAGACCGATGGTTCACATTAGAAAAAATACTTCTATGAGAAACAACAGGTGACTGAACATTTCTTTCATTTGAGGGTTTCCCTCTTTGCTTGTGACCTTTGGTAGTACTCACGATGGTTTCTATGTCGCCATTAACACCCTGGACATGGGGTCATGACTGTCACCCTCTTATTCTCCAAATATGAGCGTATTGATCATTGTGGGGCTGAGTCCCACTGCTACCATATAATTATAAAAAAAGGTTGTTAGGGTCAAACCCTTTGATCTCTTCTACAAACTTCAAATTAAATTGGTTAAAGTAAGAGGCATATTCATCAATTTTGGGAATTGTTCTTAAGATAATTTCACCCACTTTCCAAGGTCGGGGAATGAATTGTTTTTTCCTTTTCTCATAGAAAGAATGAAACCAAAACTTATACTACCTCACCAATTTTATGATAAATAATTTGTCAAGCACATAATTGAGGAGGTATATAGGCTTTTCATGAGAACAAAAAATCCTAATGATGTTGTAGTTATCCATTTTCTCATAATTCCCTTTTTATCCAGAAAGCTTGATGCTTCCAATGAAAGCCTGGAAGTATCTTCCCCAAAAATTGATTTCTTAAATTCAGAGACAAAATAATTATAAACTTCATAAAAACAATGGACAACTTTCTGCCTCTAGAGAGCTTGATAGTACATAGTCATAGGGTCAATCTTTGAATTTACCTTTTTTCCAACATTCAGACCTTTAAAAACATGAAAATTTGTGATAGCAAATACCATATACGATGCCATATAAAACTTTTTCTCGCTTTTGAAATTAATCAATTGTGCATAAATTTCATTCGATATGATATTTTCCCAATAAAAAACAACATCCTCATGGACTGTAAAATATAAAATATACAAGGCCAGTCTGGGAATAGTTGTTGTAGAATCCTGACTCGTAACTCAAGTAAACAGCCAAGAAATTTCTCGATAAGGGTCCTTTAAAGAATTAACCTAGATTCTGGATAGGTCTTCCGACATCGCAACGAGGTCTTGTAAATATTCCTGCAAGAGCTCGATTGCATTATTTTTTCCTCTATGAAAATTTATGGCATCTTCTCCTTTGTATGTTAGGTTTGGTTCTGGTAGCTTCAACATTTTCTTGAAGACTGAAGGTGCCAATGAAACAAGAGATTCGTTTTGTAGAGGAATGGTTCTTTTATTCTAGAAAAAATTGTCAATGCACCAGGTGACAATATCTTTGCATTTGAAAACCTTTGGGACATAACCAACGAGAGCTATTCCTGATGTCCATGATTTGTTACTATTTCTGTTTGGAATCATTGAATAATACCAATATTCCCTTGATCAATGATAATTGGGATCCTCTCTGGCGAGTAGATTTAAGGTATCCCCGTAGAAATGTTGTCTTCTTTCGACGATCTTCAATAGGTTGACAAACTTCTCCGTAACGCTGCTCAAAATAGTAAAATAATATTTTACGTTAGATATTTTATTGATAACATTAACCTGAAATAAATGAGATTTTCCTTGATAGAAACATCATTAATAACGATCTTTTCATAATTTAATTTAGCAATTGAGTTCGTAGAATTAACATTTAATTTGACTCGAGAAATGTGAAGAGGAATGACACATCACAACGGGGTGGTGAAGTGGGAAATTTCAAATGAGAATATGAGTTTGCGAGTCTGTTGTGATAGAAAACATGGCTAAGTATGGATGCTTGTCAGATGGACTTGTGAGGACGAGAGATACAAAGAAATGAAAATATGAGTTCGCGAAATGAAGAATAGACTAAGTGTTGGGAAGAGGTCAAGAGAGAGAAGTGATATGTTGTGAGTTCGCGAGTCCGCCAACTTGCGAATGAAAAATAAGCTAAGTATGGAAAGGGTATAAGTCACGGGGGTAAGATATGTCAATGAAAATCAATGAAATGGAAACATACTTAGGGAAGATAGGGAAAATACAAGCGCGGAATAATAAAAAGAGGAAGAAGTTACAAGGTTCAACAATCACTTTCAATTTTTCTTGGAGAGATTACATAGGTAAATTGAAAGATTTGAGTAACCGCCATGTTGTCATTATCAATTATTCATGGTGTAAGAATTTTCATAAAATTTATAAGTGATGTTGCTAGTTATACTTATTATTGTGGTTTCATCGACGAATTTCAATTTTAATTGTTATTGTGATAGAGGGGAAATTAGCTTGTTTGTTGTTGTTCTGGAAGCCTCCACCTATCCAAAGGAATGATATAATGTACAATTTGAAGGAAACGACTTCATAACGATATCTCCTTTAATGAACGTGTTACAAAACTTTTATCAACACATTTTCATTTCGTCTGATCAATGCGTACTTCTTTGAACTTCATGCAATCGTCACATACAAGTTTATATAATTCTAGCATAAAATAAGAATACGTTTTTTTTCATTTTCTCTTCAATTTTGATAGATCGTGAAAGTAAATCATAATAATAATAATAATATAAGTAACTTTTTTTTAATACATTTTTATTTAACGTTATTAATTGTACTTTATCGTATACATTTTAAATAAATAAATAAAGATAGAAAAACTAATTTAAAAGATTATATATATTATATCAAATAAAATTTCTCTTCCATCTCTCATTGGAAAAGTTGTGGTCACATATATGCAATTATTGTAGGTTGGTATGTAGCCTTGGACAATTCAAACTTGGAGTTACAAGATTGCTAAAAATATTTTGTGAGATATGGGATCAAGATAGACCTTGTGAAGTAATCTTTTTTCCATCCAAAACCAAAATACCATGGTCTGTAACCAATGTAACCACCCCAATTCACTTCGGTGTTTATATTCCCCTGCTTGGGGGGTATGCTAGGATCATACTGTGGTAAGAGATGATATGATTATTTTATTAACTTTTACAGAGTTATAATAATACAATGTATGTAATTATTTATTTGAGGTGTAGGAATATGTGTGTGTGTGTGTAATTCATAAGACATGTATTATCCACTTAGTACATAGAATGTGATATGAACTAAATATATTTAGTTCATGGTGTAGGTCTTATATTGTGGTAAATTATGATATGGAATTTTGTAAAATGTGTACTTAGTAGTCTTTTTTTAACACAAATAAGTTACAAACTTATAAGGGGAAATCTTATAGACATATTGGATGTAATTTGAAAGTTGGAGACATTCAACTTGTTAATATGGGTTATTTAGTAACTAATACCATTTACTATTTTTTTGAAATATAAATAGCTTGTTAACATTATGTTATTATTGGTTTTATTAGATCATATACTAATTTTTTTATATTGGTTATTTTATTAACTTTATGACGATTAAAAATATTATTTTGAGATTTTTAGAAAAGATAAGAGATTTGAGCATTTTAGAAATGTATTTAATTTGTCATAATATATTTTTGATGCAAATGACGTTAAGGTTGTTAAAGACATCAAAGATTCGAGGGGAGAATGTCACCACCAATTTTCCCATATATTAAATAAGAGAAAATATTGAAAAATAATAAATAATTTAAAAATTAAAAATAATTTGATCCAGGTGGACATCGGTGGCCACCCACCTATTCCACTGGCTCGCAATACAATTTCCATCTCGGTAGTTTTTCTACGTTTTTTTTTTTCCAGGTCCTAAACTTTCAAGGTCGTTTTGAGGCTCTAAACACCATTTTTGTTGTCCCAGAAGCACCCAGTTATCAGCCAAAGACCTTGATTTAGGTCATTAAGAATGCGCACTTCTTGACTAGACCTTTCCAACAAGGTACCAAGCGCCCAAAACATAGATCGTATGTAAAAGTTACACCCTTCAGAAGTTGGTGTATCAACTACTATTAGAAAAACATGATCACAAAGCAATAAAATAAAACAAATGCGGAAATAAAACACAAAAGATACATAATACAATAGAGACATGGATATACGTGGTTCACCCGGTGTGGGATACTTTCATTAGAGAAATTTTCAGGTCCTTCCTTTATTATTATCCAACAAATGAAGGGATACAACCTATAGCATACCGGTTGTAACTTCCTCTTCTTTCTCTCACAATCTCCTCTCCTAGAATACAATATTCACTCACTTACATAGCCGCAATACTATTCCCTCATAAAATAGGGTTGTCTTCTAGGGAAAAAAACCCTAACATAACTTCTACCGTTAGATCTGCGACCTTATAATGAACGATCCAAATTGACTACGAAATTACAATATTTTACAAGGCAATTTTCCCAAAAATTTATCTTCGTGGGCGTTGCCCTCGAACCTTCGCCAGGGGGGGCTCTAAAATTTTTCCTCACCCCCCTGGCTCCCCCTGGTGGGAGATGTGGGGAGGAAATCCCCCCCACACCCCTCCATCGGGTAATGGGGTCCAAACTTGGCTGAAACAAGACCTCTAAATCAATAAGATAATCAGGCTCCACAACCAACAATCTCCCACTTGGATACTGATCACAACAAATACATTGTTGTTGTACATGTTGGACTATGATCCACCTTAGATCTGGAAAATTTCTCATCTTTGCCTTCATGCTTGAAGCCCAAATGAAATTGAGCATGAACATAGTTTCTCCCTGGTTACTACCTTTGTTAACATGCCTGCAATATTATGGCTAGTATGTATCTTTTCCAACTTCAATTTTCCATCTTCCCAAATGGATCATGTGAAATGGTCCCTGAGCTGTATACGCTTAGTCTTAGAATGGAAGGTTGAGTTCTTTGCAAGATGAATGACACTCTGGTTGTCATATTACAATTTGGTATTCTCCTGCTTCTTTCCCAATTCCTCCATAAACCTTTGTAACCAAATCATCTCTTTACTAGCCTTTGTAGCAACTACATACTTTGCTTCCATTGTTGAAAGTGCAACAATATTTTGCAGTTTCAAAATCCAACTTACTGTTATTCCACCTACAGTAAAAACATACCATGTGGTGCTTCTCCTACTATCTTTATAACCTTCCATATCTGAATCAACATATCCCTGAAGAACAATGTTTGAACCTACAAAACATAATCCATGAGTAGCAGTACCTCTCAAATACCTGAGAATCCATTTTACTGCCCCCAATGTTCTTACCTGGATTGTTCATATACCAGCTCACAACTCCCATTGCATGTGCAATATCTGGTCTTGTGCACACCATAACATATATTAAATTGCCAACTGTTGATGAATAAGGGACCTTGGACATATATTCTATTTGCTCCTATGTCTTGGGACACATTTCCTTGGTCAATTTGAAATGTTTGTCCAAAGGTGTACTAACTGGTTTATATTCTTCATTCTAAACCTCTCCAACACCTTCTCTATGTACTCACCTTGAGACAATATCAATTTGTGATTTTTCCTATCTCTTGTTATTCTTCTACCAAGGATTTTTTTTGAAGCACCCAAATCCTTCATAGTAAATGAATTAGCTAATTTCTTTTTGAGCACATTTATATCCTGCATGTTAGACCCTGCAACAAGCATGTCATTTACATACAATAGCAAGATAATATAGCTTCCATTTTCTAGTCTCTTAAAATAAACATAGTGATCAAAATAACATCTAATATAACCGTTTTCTATTATAAACTTGTCAAACTTTAAATACAACTGCCTTGGAGATTGTTTTAGGCCATACAAGTTCTTCTTCAACTTGCATACCGAATTTTCCTTCCCTTTGACATCATACCCCTGTGATTGTTGCATACAAATCTCTTCCTCCAAATTCCCATGGAGAAAAGTTGTTTTTACATCTAACTGTTCAATATGCAAATCGTTTACTGCCACGAGACTTAAAATAGTCCTAATTGAAGTCATTTTAACAATA
>SNQJ01S0105406.1:10454-22763 GCA_010110895.2 Picea sitchensis
AGCGTTTGACCTTGATGTCCAAGCTCCTAGGTGCAATAAAAGACCTGCAAAGAACAAAGTGAAACCTCCTTCTTCTACACTATATTGTTAAGTGAAAATAGATCTATCTATGATGAATTTAACAACAACAGACATGCATATACTTGAATGCATAGACATGAGAGGAATATGCCAAGTTATGTATTAATGGAAAGCCAACAAAATGGAAGCACTTACAATCTCAAGTTTGACGTTGCAGCATGTCCTTCAAGCTCTCCTTTCTAGCCCCTTGGATCTCACACAATCATAAGTATGATGCTATTTAATTCTCCCCCCTCTTTTTAACCCAAGAATGACCTCCATTATATAGGAGTTTGAGGCATAACAACCTTGGGATATTTTGGGAAGATGGTTGAGTATTTAGCTCCATAAGTTGGGATTTGGCTTATCAAATGAATATTGAGTTTGCCTAAGATGGAGCCAAGAGATATGGCTCGAATCCTTGACCCAAACAAACTTCATCTTCCTGGATCTTGCTCTTAGAAAAAGGTGGCATAGTTGTAACCTCTTCATCACTCCCATAACACTGAGAATAGGGCGATGATATCGCTCCCTCATAACTGAGCAAGGAGAGATGACAAGGGTTCATCGCTCCCTATACATGGATAGGGGAGTGATTACACTCAAACAAGGTCAAAATCTCAAGGTAAAAAGTAGCATTTCGACCTCCAAACGATGTATTTCTCATCAATCATGTCTAGAGAACATGACAAGTACTCCCACATGATGATAAAGTTGCGACATTTAAGTGTGGCACTTAGTAGAATGTGATACATAAGTGTGACACTTAGTAGCGCGACAAATCAACACTTAATAGAATGCAATATATAAGTGATACATAAGTGCGACACTTAGTAGAATGCGATACATAAGCGCGACACTTAGTAGTGTGGGAATTTGGTGTGTAATAGAGGGGCCCAACTCATGATGCATGGAGCCCTCCCAAAATACAAGCAGTTTGTAGAGATGTGCCAACTCTAGCTTTACCTTGCCAACTTGTACTTGGATCCACAAATGAATTTTGCACATACTAGAGCGCTATCTATATGCTTAGTATTGTGAAGTAATCAATCATTTCGTTTTTTCCATATGAAAAATAAGATTTCAATTGTAACTAATTACCATGTTGTGTGGAACTCAACAACCCAAGGGAGTTTATTGCCTAGTAGGGCATAATTACATGGAATGGTGGCATGGAGCAGTTGGCTATAGGGACTATGGGCTCATTTCGAGGCCAACTTTGCATAAGAAAAAAACTAGAACAAGTGCTTGAGAGTGTCATTCTTGTTGGAGACGGGGTACTTGGGTTGAGGCACTCCCAGATATTGAAACCTTTGGCTAAGAGGAAGGTCACTCAAATTCAATGACCAAGCATACATTGCCTTATTAGGTTCGATGAATAGTTTCTAGATGATTTGGAGTTGGAAGAACTAAGTCTTATTCTTGGAGGGGTTCTTCTAGGCTCTGTTGAGCCTCAACATAGGCCTTCTGCTCAACCAACGATAACCATCCACTAGCTGATATTTCTTGATCCGTTTGGTGCAATGCCATTGTTATCTCCACTTGGTGGCGGGGGGCTTGCATACCAAGCTAGAGATACAAATCATTTAGGATGAGAGCTTTGACTTGATAAAAAATCAACCCGTCTATGTTGGCTAAATTGAATTAAGCCTTTAAGGCAAGTCAGTCATCTTTTCCATTCTTTGTTTTGCACATCAAAAGGATCAATGACCATTATAATGCCTTGATTATACAAGTGTTTGGCAAAGAACCAAATGGATTGCACCAAAGACTTGCATTATATTGCACAATAGGCAACCACCATATATAATGTTCATTAAAGGACAACTTACTCCTTAATGAGTCACTTTTCCAAGTCTGTTTAGGCTTAACAACCTCCCATGCTTTCCACATGCTTTGCGATGCAACAGTTCCCTTAATCTTCACCCAAGCATGGGTAAAAATAAGGGTTGGGTTTCAAGTTTACATTGCTCAAGCTTCATTTACTGAAAGGAGCCCCACGAGCATACAATTTTGACGCAACACCTTTCAACCTCCTTGCCATTAATAGCCTTAATAACCCATTTAACACATAGAACTTGTATTTGCATGCAGGTGCAAATGATGCCAATTCCCCCCCAATCCTTTTGGGTACAACACATGTTCCAATTAATTTAGTGGAGTCCTTTATTACCACTTGAATTTGGCAGAGAGAAAGTCCCGAAGGATTTTTCCAAGCATCTGATAGGTTGAAACAAAAGGGACCCAATTGGAAGAGTAATAGACGTGCATTACGACAAGGACCTTAGTGCATATTGGAAACGAAGATGCCAATGACATGGGCTTAGTATCCCATTTGTCCATCTTCTTGGCAATCCTTTGGAGAATAACTTCCTAAAGCTCCTTCGGAGAAGTCTGAAAGGCAAAGGGCATCCCTAAGAACCTAAATCCCTAATCTAGTTGCAACGAGAGACAACCCTTGTTGGCTAACCATTTAGGGCCTTCATCTTGGCTTTTTCTATAATATTGAGTCTTGGCCATCTGCAATTTTGAACTAGAGACAATATTAAAAATATGGAGGCAACCCATTGTGTTGTCCACGGTTTCTTTTGCCTCAAAGAGTGTAATAAAATAATTGTTTGTGAATTGGCCATTGACCAACTAATTGATATCCAACTTAGGTAGATGAATGCCTGATAAGCCTCTATGAAACCTTGTGATGAAGTAGGTATTCCAGGGTGTCAACAACCATATCATATAATGTTGTTGCAAGCGTGCAACCTTGACTAATTAAGTTGAAAAGGAAAATCTTCTTTGACTTGTCTTGGTTAATAGAGAGGTATGTCACAACATTTGCAAAAAATTAAGAGTCTCCACAACCCTAAGAAAGAATTGGCCAAAACCAATGGCTTTGAGCATAGCCAGGATGGATGACCACTCAACTTGATCATAGAACTTTCAAAGTCAATCTCGAAAGGCTTATTATCAAGGGGATAAATCCCCACGTGGCTTTATATAACTCACACAGAAAACCATCGAGACCAGGAGCCTTGTCATATGTCGTTGCTATTAAGGTTGTTGCCAACTCAATTAAAGTCAACTCTTGGTTGCATAATATTTCTTGCTCAATAGTCAATTGTCTAGGTACAATGTCAATACAAGTTTGCATGGCCACCATACATTCCTCCATGAACCATTGTGATTAAAAAACAATCTTATAGTGGTTAGAATTGCTGCTCAATATTTTCTTGCTTGGTATCTCACCTGTGACCTAGAATTGCTGCTCAATATTTTCTTGCTTGGTATCTCACCTGTGACCGATGGGTGTGTTGAGGGTTGCAAGTTGTTTAGTAGCCTCCTTAGCCGCCATGACTTAAAGAGGTTGTCCTTGGTAAGCCAATCTCCAATTTTAAGCCAATGTAGTTGGGCATGAAGTTGAGCACTTCAGGCTCAATGAATCTCATCGATCTTCAAAAGGTGCCTAAGCTTAGGAACTTACTCTTGGAGGGGCTTATCATAAGGATAAAATTGAAGGCTTTTAGTCAGTGCTTCAATCTCTTCTTTGGAAACCTTCTCGCACTTGCGCTTGATTGTCATGGGTAGTCGATCAAAGCCATGCATGAAAGCATTGACTTGGTTAGTTGCA
Organism: Picea sitchensis; assembly: GCA_010110895.2. NCBI lineage: Eukaryota > Viridiplantae > Streptophyta > Pinopsida > Pinales > Pinaceae > Picea > Picea sitchensis. Next base: position 14,140 of record SNQJ01S0105406.1, read on the forward strand.
TCGTTCCACCAATTGGTCCAGCCAACACTACCTCTTGGCTTGAGCAACGTTGATGGCTTGGACACAAGTTGGGTGCTTTCGTTGAGACACATTAAGGAGATATCTTGCTTTTTGCATTGTCATCTTAGTAGCTCCCCATGAGATGGAGAACACAATTGGTTGGCGATCAAAAGGGTAAGTTCCCCTAACACTTGCATGGGCTTGCAATTTTTACCCCTTTGTAGTCAAAGAAAAATAATTATCCTCCGATAGCATGGCTCTGTCAAGCCTTTTCAAAACTCTTTGTACCTTCTCGAAAGTTTGGCCTAGTAAATCATAACTTAGATGATTCATGCCTTTGAAAATTTTTGGGGTCATAAAGGTTAAGCTAAGCTTAGGTCAATCTAGGCCATTCTTTCCCATAGAGGTATTCATAGGGTTCAAGCTCTTTGTACCAACTTGGGTTTTTGAAATTATTGAAGTCTGCAGAAAATAATTAGTTAGTTGTCGGAAGGTCCTTGGTTAATGAGGCTTAGAAGGCATCTCTCTCATCTGCATCATTGAGGGCATAAATTTGGCTAGAGCAAGCACTTGATCGTCCAAAATCAAGTAGTAACAACATTGCTTTGTGCTAGGGGTTCCACCCATGATCAATTGCATGTGCAACGACCTTTGGCAAGACAAGGGTAGCCACTTCTTCTTGACCTTTGACGTGGTTAGAATGATAAATATCAACACTAGGCTGGATAAAGTTCAAGGTGGTGCTTAACACAAAATTGACAACTTGAACCTCTTGCAAACAGAGGATGTCTAAGTTTGAAATCAATGAACAAATACTTCTGAACATGGTATTGTTGTCAATCACATTGTTCCCTTGGGGAAATGTGTTTTGAGGGGTCTAAATGGACAATTTAGACTGATTGTCCTTGTCACGAACAATGAGTCCCTTGCTTCAAGACTAGTGCATGCTAGTCCCAAGGGTGGCTCCCTATCACAAATTTCAGTGTTTTGGAATACAACAAATTTGAATCCACAAATTTGTCCTTCAAACTAATGAATGAAAACTACAAATATGTCAATGTAGGTTTGTCAAATATTTCATTCACTTTTCATCAATGTCTTACCAATTGGGTGATGGAGTCACAAGGTGGTATAAAGAATAAAATGAGTATAGATAGAATACTAGCTGTTGAAAGAGAAGTTTAGGCTAAGTACATTAAATGAATTGGTGTGGAAGAATATTCCACATGGCACAAAATTCTATGAATCTGGTTGAACGTATGAGTTTAGGTTTTTTATTGATGAACTCAATGAAGGTGAACAACAATTTAAAAATCTTAAATTCAATTAAAGATTCCACTTAAAGCTAAGCAATGAGCTGAACCTAGAATTTTCATTATCCACAATTGCTGTACACAACATAGCCTGAGGCTTATTCAAATTTGAATCCGTCATAACTACAAGGGGTTACAAGGGATTTACAATCACATATGATTTCTTTATCGAATATTCAACTCATAGGAGAGAAGATCTGGTGTGGAAGATCACAATGGATTGACTTCAATGATCTCATTATCCATTGTTCTTCATATATGTATTTATTGATAGCAGGAGGAGGCCCTATGTTTGGTATTGAGTTTTTCTCCATGTTTWGAACCATCGAGTTGGTTCATCACCGGACATCATATGCTCATCATTGAGATCCCCAATGAGGAATTATTAATAGTGACGAATCATGCGAGGATGTCAACTATTAATGAGTCGGTCTCTAAATCAAATTGACATTCCTTCACAATTCTACATCTGCATAGATGAATAGAACAATACTAGTATCAACGTATTGTCTTTGTCTTAGTATTATTTGCAAGATGCTGAATTATAGGTTTCCAGGCGATACACTCGAGGCCAATGAGTTTAGGGGATTACACTTTACTCAATCGAGCACATCAATGATCAAAGACTAGTTGTTGACATAATATCACCTTTATTCCGATGCTGTGAATACAAGGTCTAGAGATATCAACTCCACCCTCAAAGTGCTGAAGGGGACAAGACTATCATCTCATCACCACTTTACTCTCACACAACATAGGGACACAGTCACATGTACATTACAAGAGCCACTTTTGATTTTCACTCGCAAAGTAGCTTGATTACACTAACATGCAAGGATTCAGAAGAATAGAGAATGGAGGAGAGAAAGGGGAGAACACAAGAATAACTGATAACAAACCTCCACCACCTCCAGCTCTTATAGAATGAGCTTAGGAGTGCACGTTGAGTATATCTCAAAATAGAATGGGTGAATAAGATGAGAATAGAACAAGGAGGGTACCCTCTTCTACCAATAATAGATGCATTGTGAATGGAAAAGAGGGTTGCAAGGGCGAAAATAACCCTCACATGGAGCACGCCCCTTCTAGGATTAGTCATAGTGTGAGAATAGAACATATGCCACCTGCTTAGCTTAGTTCGAAAGCTGAAAAAGATAGGGCACCACCAAAATAGGACCCACCATGTAGCGTTTACTCTAGGCAATATAGATTGAATGCATGAGTCAAAAGTCAACAAAGCTCATCTCCATGACTAGGGCACACTACTCCAAGCCAATGACATCATCACTCCAAATCAGCACCAAGAATCGGCAGAAATAGCAGCTTCTATCTTTGGGAAAAGCGATCCATTCACCATCTTCCCACTTGCTCATTAAAGCCCCCACAAAATCCAAGAATAGTGTGTAGAAAAGTCAACCAAGGCCTTCAAGTTAGGCACCCCTCTTTGTCATTAAAAATATACCGAATATTTAACATAGGTTGCACCCCCCTTAACCAATGAGTTCCACATGTGTCATACTAAAACAGACACCAAGGAAAGCTCCTACACCAGGCCTGTTTATATTTCAAACAGAAGAGGTGAAGGGGTGCATGAAAAGCGCTCCAACACCTGTCACATACCTCCACCACCTATGTCTTTATTCAACACGATGAGTGTGAAGTATAACAACACTTTCATAAATGCTGTACCAGCATCTAGGGTTATAGATAGCAAATAATTGTATCATTGCTATCATCTCTTCCCTTTTTTGCCTTTTTTATTGGACTTTGCAACGAGTTCGTTAAATGTTTTCTGTTTCTTGCTAAATGCCTTTGCCCTGCCGTCTGCATCTTCACTATCAAAATCACTGACAACATTATATTCACATTTTGTATTCTTTGATGTCTTTGTCAATTGAACATGATTTCTCAGTGCGTAGATCAGATTGTTTTTGCAGCGTTCAGTTTTGCTTGCAGTTTCTTCTCAACAGGGTTCAAGGTGGCTGTAAACTGTGAGTGAGGAACAAAATTTGCTTCTAATCCCAACCTTGCAGGACATTCTGGATTTCTCCCTACACCTTCAGTAGTGTTAGGCCCTCTTTTCATTTGCTTCACCCATCTTTCAGCTGTTTCAATGTTATTTCTAGTATAACCACCTGCTGTAAATCAGTGTTTCTTTTAATGATTCTATAATGAATAATGAACAACTTGTCACTGTGTGAAGTGTAGATCTGAATGATCCAAGAAACAATGTTGGCAGGAGTAGCATAAGGTGTGCCAGCAAAGCCATATGAAATGACAGGTATGCTTATATGTGAAATCCGTTCTTGTTCCTTTGGAACAGCTTACTCGAAATCCAAACTGGCACAGGGAGAAAAGCACCCAACAGGAAGATCCATACCATATTTTGGTACAGCTTATGCTGTCTGTTTCAACAAAATCTACCACCCACAGGGGGTTAGTCTTGTGCAACTCAGGAAGGCTACCCACCGTCACCACAATAGCTCTTCCTCTCTCTTTTGGTTGACTCTTCTCCAACTCAAGGAGGGCTTCTCTAAGGATAGGATTATCAGGGCTATGGAGTGGGGGCTCAAGGTGAAAAATGAAGAGTTAAGCCTTGATAAAACAAAGTGGTTGTAGTAATGGTATGTGGTAGTGGACATGAAAAAGGGGGTATGGAAAGGAAATGAGGGGAACAAGAAAATGAGATGATGTAAGACTAGTGCCTATCAATCTAAAGGGCTAATGGAGTCATGAAACATTGAATGAAAGAAGAACTAGTGTGTTACAATCAACTACTTTGAGGTAAGCTATATGGTTGAAAGGGGTTAGTTTACGACATTCAACCTCTTGGATGAAAGAACTTATTTGATGCATTCATCACTTGGGTGTGTACTTAAGGTCAAATAAATTAGTTTAATGCAATTTACCCCAAAGCATTTGCTGAAAATAAGCTATAGAATAAGTATTGGAGGGCTAAGGGTGCCATTGATCAATACAAATGTGAAGGAGTTGTTTTATGGCTGAAATTTATTTTCGAATTAACAACTTACTTTGATAGAAAAATGGAAAACAAATGCAGAAATAAAACAACAAATAAACTGGAGGGAGAACCTCCTCAAGTTGCTTATTCCTAAATGAATATTGAATTCATTATTAAGCCTCCACAAAAGTATGATAACAAGAAAATTCTACAACATATAAATGACAATAGAAAAGCATAACATAACCATACAACAAAGTAGATCAATACCTCAATGCTTCATTAGTCTTCAAAGGTTTGATACACAAGAGAAGCTCAACATCATCTCTAAGCTCTTACAATTTCCTTCATTTCTTTCACTTCTTCACAATCCTCTAATTGCTAATCCCTTTGAAATGGAGAGACTCCTATTAAAATAGAGTGAGTCAAGTCTCTCATACAATAAAATATATCATCTTTCTAACTCCATGACAAGTCAACAAATTATAAAATATTGGAGTAGTTAGATCCATGGTTGACAATATCAAGACATGCACAGTAGCATCCTCAAGAGAGGTCGCCCTCATTCAAAAAATGACTACAATATGCAACAAAAACCCCAAGAGAGGACACACCATTCAAAAATAGGTATTATACCAAGTAAAATGCTAAATGGATCCACATAGAATTCACCCTCCAAGAATGGATGCATGCAAAATATAATAAAATACTCTTCAATCTAGGAGAACGTGTTGACCGGTCTACCTAGAAGAGCTCACAAAGCGTGCCCTCAAAGGTGCATGAGAGATATAACAATAAAATATTTCTCATAGGAGAATGCTCCATAACCAACCTTCAAAAATAGAAAGTGGTCCACAAGATGCATGCATGCAATCCACATGTGCAAATCCAAAGGCAACCAACTCCAAGGATGAATGTACAAGATGAAGTAGTCAAACCCCAAAATAGTAAGTGGGCAATCTCCAACAAAACAAATCCAGGGAGATAAGAACGAATTAGGGTTTTGATCATACCAAAACTCAAGAAATAAATCATGCCTTGGAGCCCAAATAATGTATAGGGTGTCCCTATTCTAGGGTTTTCTTCTCGCTCATATCATCTATCAATGCAATCCCATAAAAGCCTCCATCGAGTTGTAGTTGCTATTGAACTCCAAGGGTCTTTTGCTATAGTCAATGAGAGATGAAAGGCCCATGAAAATGAAAAATTAACCATGCATTTTTCAAGAGGTAACATTCAAAATATGCAACAATAAAGGGCTGTCCATGGAAATCAATGCGTTCTTCTTGCTCAAATTTGCAACTACTAACAAGAAAATCAAGTTGCAAATTTATCTCATCTTCCTCATGGTCAGCATCATAAATATAAATTGCAAATGAAAATCACCTGAAATGTAAGATGCACAAATCCTCGGATGCTTCTTCCTCGTCATTTGTACAATCAAAGGAAGGGACATCATCATTGATTTCTAGAGCTTTAGGAAGTTCTTCATTGTGGCTCTACTTGAATCAACAATATTAATGAATGGGGCAATAAACATACTTGCTGATTCAAATCCTCATTGCTAATTTGTTGTTCTTCTTCTAAAAATATGAAATCAATACAATGAAGGGTCAACAACTTATTCTCCAAACTCTGTTCATCCTCCTCAGTGTAATAATATTCCTCCACCAAGGCTTCATAAATCTTCTCAAAGAATGTTTGAAAAATGACGATTGTATCCTCCTCGCATGGGGCTTTGCAAGCCCTACACTAGTGCATCACAAATAAGGCACATGACAAACTCTAGACCCACATACAATATCTAGAGGAGGATCTAACAACGTTAGCGAAAAGTTTATAGCTCCTCTCATCTGTGAAACCATCTTGATCCCTCGATAGTGTAGTTGCAAGGTTAATATAAAAAATCAACAATACAAGCAATACTCACCATTGTTGTGTAGCATGATGTTACAAATATCGAGAAGCCTAGCTTTCTCCTTGACAATGAAGCCAAAATGTAAACACTCAAAATAATTCTCGAGAATTTCTTAGGTGTAACATCGAAAAACTAGCCCACTATCACCTTAACTAGTTTTCCTTTGCTTTGGGTTAATGCTTTTCAAGCCTCGCGAGGGCATCCCTAGTGAAACATTAGATTAAAATTCAGTTTTAAGAGATGAATAGTGCCTTAAATACAAAGGGTGTGGACTAAGAGAAAGAAAGAAAATGTATTGGGAAGGTGATACACCCAAGGCCAATTAATTCAGGTCCTTACACTTTACTCAATCAAGCACATGAATGAATAAATACTAGTCACCAATGGAGTGTCACCTTTACTCCAAAGTTGTGAATACAAGGTCTGGGGATATCAAATTGATCCATGTAGTGAAGGGGATGAAATTATCACTTCCTCAATGCTTTACTCTCACACTACATAGGTGTTAGAAAAGTAGGTGTGCTCGTTTAACCATAGGTTGAAGCCACCCCCGAGCACCTTAACCTTGACAGAGAATAGTTCCAGAAGCAAACCCTAGGCCTAATAGTCAATCAAGGTGGCGTATCATTCTCCAGAGTTAGCATACCAAGTAGAAAGTCCAAACCATAACCAAGAGAGAGTTCAAGACTGAAACCGAAAATAGAAGTTGCAGTAGCTGCAACTGCAACTACTCTCCAGACTTGCGCATAACTAAATTTCTGCAGTTGCGAGCTGTGTGTGTCAAATGAGCTCTGGCATCCTATATTTATACTGCTCCTCCTTAGTTGTCTGGGTCGACTTCTCATTCTGGAGGCTAAAAACTCAATATTAAATATTTCCTTTAGCCGACTTGTCTTCTAGGGTTATGTCCAATACCTTAGGGTTTTCTTCTTGCTTCCCAGAATATTTTATTCTTTTCAGGGTTACATATGGAAGTTAATACCTCTCACAACTACCATAATATCAACACTCCCTCATAGCTAGGGAGGTATTAAAAACAATAGTCTTGAGCACAAACATATCATTCAATCGGTAGCATCATCATAGCCATACATGCTATCTCATGATTAGATCACGAGCACCATCATCACTATCAGTATCATATGATAGCATCAATTGCATCATCTCTTGAAGCCATACTCCATTTGAGTAATCATGCATGATGTTGAATAAGTCACTCACTCCACAGAGTGATACAAGAACCATTCTTCTAATCCAGAGATATGTCCTAGAAGAATAACTATTCCAACAGATGTTGGAAGCCACGCCATGGGCTACAAGGACTATTCTTCTAATCCAGACATACATCCTAGAAGAATAAATGTTCTGGACCATTTTTCGTCTGGAGAATGTCTGTCCATTAGCAAACTGACTACCCATCTAGCTGATAATCATTTTCAACACTATTGATAGTCTACATGGCAATCAAAACAATGTCATTCAATAGAACACAACTGTGTCTATCCATAGTATTACACAACTACTATCTAGTGGTACACAACCACACCAAGTAGCACACAACTACTTAATCAGTGACACATAGTCACAACCAGTGGAACACATCCACCACAATAGCATACATCTATTGTCCAGAGACCTAAAGTCTCCATAGTAATCATATCATCTGATATCAACCTGCATAAAATTATATCATGATATAAACCAAGTCATCTAGGCCATTCTTCCACTCACATATGTGAGATCTGGAAGAGCATCCGCCCTTAAAAGGTAAAACATCAACCATGGGCTATTTGGACTATTCTTCTCAAGCATAGAAGAATATATGTCCCTGATTTCTGAGCCTGGACCATTCACCTAACTGGGCCATTCCTTTGGCACTAGTCATAGTGCAACCTAGAGAGAATGAGTTTGCCCTAGGGAATGCCTGTCCCTGATTGTTGAACCTGGATCATTCACCTAACTGTGCCATCCCTTTGGCACTAATCATAGTGCAACCTGGATAGAACGAGTCTTCCCTAGAGAATGACTGTCCTGCACCAACCTCCAAAACAGGCCATTCTTCGAAATTGCTCACAACTGTGAACTTTGAAAGAATGATTGCTTGACGAGACAGACCATTCTACTTGACCACTACTCAGAGCTAAGAAGAATGTCTGTCCTAGACCATTCCCCCACATTGGCCACAAGGGGAATCACTGTCTATGGTACATCAACAATCTATCATACCATTTTCATTACGAAAATGATTGTCTGATCTGGACCATTTTCCGAACTGGGAAATGCTTGTCCGTCAGAAATCTCAAACCACTTTCTGAACTGGAAAGGAAATGCTCATCCCAGACAATTTTTTGAACTGAAAAAAGACTGCCCATAAATCAATAACACATCAGTGCTCCCTCCCAATCTGGGAGTAATCTCTTCCTTTTTCAAT
>SNQJ01S0105407.1:287-30100 GCA_010110895.2 Picea sitchensis
AGTGAATAAATCTGACCAGACTGTCTAATCCTGGTCAGATAGCCCTTAGGTTAGATTAGTGAATAAATATGACCAGACTGTCTAATCCTGGTCAGATAGCCCTTAGGTAGAGTAATTTCTTAACCCAACAGTTTAATCTGGGTAAATTGTCCTAGGAAGATAGGTTAGCATGTAGGTTAGTTGCTTCATTTGCTTCACCACCAATGAAACCAGATTGATGAAAATGATACACCATGTCTCAATTGCCTAAGAATAGTTTAGACGAAGTCCCTTGGTGGTGTCTATGGGAAAAGTTTGTGAAAAACCCGTAAAATGCACTTATCCTAAGTTTTCCCAACACATATTTCTCCGTTCCTAGTTTATGCTCCACGCACTTTTCAATGATCCAGATCATGGCGCCCAGATATACGACGCACAGAACATTCCGTACCCCCTCGACTGTTCTGTTTTTACCCAGGGGGGGGGTCCAGAATCGGTAATAACATTGGTGCACATCTAGACGACCCAGGGAAGGGCGCTTAAATCAACGGTTCACAATGGATTCCGGACCCCCCCGTATGTTGTGCTTTTAATGGAAGGGGGGGGGGTCTGAAATGAGTATTAAAGAGGATGCTAAGATCTGCGGCTTGGAAACGGGCGCGCAGATCAACGGTCTAAAAAGGTTTTCGGACCCCCCCTGATGTTTTTCTTTTAACCATAGGGGGGTGGTCCGGAATTGTTACTTTTCTCTGGCGAGCCCCTTGTCATATGTGGGATTATCCTATTGGTCCAAAAGTCCTATCCCCATCTTCCATCTGACAGCCCTTGTCACTCATGGACGTCATATCCCACTTGTTCCACTTGCTCCCGAGTGTGTCTCATCACATAACTATTGTCAGTCCCTGTTGTCAGTACCTAACCCTTTTCACTCATGAACAGCCCCTTAGTGCGACTTTTACCTCCAATCACCAGCCTCCACGTCACCCGTCCGTATGTTTTGGCCACCGTCACCTGCCACCTCACCCCCAAGTGGCCCGTTGTCCATTTATTACAGGATAAGATACCCGTTATCCTACTGACTTGTCTCCCGCGTCCAAACGACCCCAGTTTTGAATAAAACTACCGTTATCCCCCTTTCATTCACTATTCGTCCATCGCGCCAGAAAACTTACCTCTTATGCCTCCATTGCTTCTCTGTCACCTTCATCCATAGCCAGTCGACCCCACTAACATAGTGTTTATTGCAGGTACTGTTGCAGAGATGGCGCCAAAGCCAAGACCAACGGAAGGAGAAGAAAATCCTTTTCTTCCTCCTCCTGTCGACCTGGACAAAATCCCGTTGGTCGATAAAGACAGATTGATCGTGGATACCATTTGTGACTTCAATTTTTCAGACCTCCAGTCATGGCTCCGGGAGGTGTTCTTGGACCAGAGCGATGAAATTGGACTCTGGGAGTCCAATTTGCCCCTGTACCTTTTTCCCCAGATACACCACTTTCCTGAATTCTCCCTCAAATGCCAAGCTCATTATATTCCCGACCAGAGGGCCATCGTTTCTTCATCAGGAGTCGTCCTCTTCTTCATCACTCCCGAAGACATTGACCAAATGATGAAAATTCCTCGTGCTTATTCTGTTTCTCCTTTCAACCTAGAAATCCTTATAGAGTTGTATCAAAAGATGACCTTTCCCCAGAGAGCTCAAATTTTCGAGTTGTTCCTTCCCACCTCTACTCAATTCCCTTCCACCAATCCACCTTACCCATCATCCATGTTCTAAACCAAGGGAAACCAAATCATTTCCTCTCTTTGCGCTTTGTTAGGATACTATTCCGACCAGTGGGTAGATGAGCCCATTCTGGGTTTTCTATCCATTTTCTCCACTGATGAAAAACCCACCACACAGTTCGATTTCAGTACCTTCTTGGCCAACAATATTCACGAACAGTTCGTGAATTTTGGCACGGAAGGCATGTTCAAATATTCTTCTATATTGGCCTACATGGTTTTTTTCTATCAAGCAGATAAGTTCAGTTTTTCAATGCAGAAAATGGATGCAGATGGAAGGCCTCATCCAGTCATAGCGTGGACATCTTTGTTGAAGCACAATTCCACAGAGTATAGCTTCAAGGCATTTATTGATCTTTTCTACCACCCTGTGGTAAGCATGTTGAGTGGTAGGTTTGAGCCATGAATAAATGACGAGGTCCAGAGAATCCTACATCTCTCGGACAACGCAAAGATAGGGGACTGGTACCTGTATCAAAACCACACCGAGATCAGAGTTTGCGGGTGCGAATTGGCACCCTACAAGATGCCAACTTATGTGCCGGTAAGAATATTTGTGTTAGAGTATATTAGGCAGATCATGAATTCAGATGACATTCATTTTGTTTCCCTGAAGAAAAAGTAGCAATTGAGAATCAAGGGGCAGATTGGCTCTTTCATCTGCAATAGTCGAGGCGTCAGGGAAGAAGATGAAAAAATGTTGAAAGAAATGAAATTCTTTATGAGTTTCCCATGTCACTATGATCCATGTGGGATCATTTCAGAAATGCAGGTAAAAAACAAAAACATCCCGTACGTTCATGAGTCCAAGCCCGAAATTGAAAAATTTGCCAACCAGACTGTGTGGATGCCTGATACCTTGGTTGAAATGGAACAACAGGTTCCCTCGACAACTGTGCAACCAACTACCAGGCCACAGGTCCCTAAGTAAAAAAGGCCTCGATAAGAATCATCTCCTCCTGTAACGGAGGTATCATCAAAAGAGTTCCATATGCACACCAAGAGGCCAAAGACAATTTCAACGCCTGGCACGACAGTAGAACAAGAAGCCCCGCCTACCACAGTAACTACCACAGTAATCAATCCGGTCATTCCACCTTTTGGTTCGAGCCTTTATCAGGGCATCACCCCAATAGTACCAAAGAAATCCACAGACTCTCCCCTGAACAATCAGCCAGGCAAGACTGGGCCCAAATTGAGCATCTTCGAGAAGTACGAGCTGATCAAGAAGAAGAATCAAACCCTTACTAGTATTACTTATGCTCAGTTTTGGAAACAAACGTCGACTGTGCAGAATAGACTGTTGTCCGCATTTGACACAGAAAAGGGCAGGATGCACATGGCCTTCCTCCAAGTGCAGGTTCCAGATCCCAAGGTGATCTCGGACTATAAGAGGGCCACCTTCGAATTCCAAGAAAAGAACGTGCACCCAATAGATCAGATGGATCTGCACAAACAGACATGTGAGATGGTCTTCCATACATTGGCACATGCTTTTGCTTCAGCAGCCAAATTTCAGGTGTCGCTCAATAATGCTCAAACACAGCTCAAGATGGAAAAAATATCGTCCTTTGCAAAGGACAATAGAATTAAGACTTTGGAGGAGCTGGTCCTCAAGATCGGTTATGATCCTGCGAACGTCAAAGCTGCAAAAGAGATGATAAAGAATAAAAATGCAGACATCGCCTCCTTGAGGAAACAGCTGAAACTTACGCCTACAGAAGACTCACAGGCGAAGGAGATAGCAGAGAAAGAAGGCGAGAAGGACGAAATGCTTAAGCTGCTCATGGAGCAGAATGCCCAGCTTAAAGAAATGGAAGCAGAGATGGAGAAACTGATAAAGGAGAAAGAGCAGATGAAGTCTATGGAAGAAATTCCATTGACTGCTATCCCAATCTCAGGGACAAGCACAACAACAATAACATAAATCTCATCCGCAGCACCAGTGACACTACAGGAAGGGACAACCGATCTTGCCAAATCCATGGAGAAAATGAACCTGCAAGAGACAGAAATCAGCAGGTTGAAGAAGGAAGTTGAGAACCTCTAGGAACTCAAAACTTCTTTCCAAACCAGCCTATCCAAAGAAAAGCAGGTAACTGAGCAGCTTAGGAAGGAACTGCAGCAGCTCCAAAAGGAAACAGTGGTAGGGAAGACTTTGGCTGAAGTCAAAGAAAATGTATGGACAGACATCACAAAGTCCATAAATGAAATTTGGCCCATGATCCAAATCATGTTTGAGCAGAACGAGTTGGTCCAGAGGAGAAAACAAGCCATTGAAAAGATCAGAGTAGAGTTGGGCGATAGACCAACTCAGGCAAATGATATAATCAAATTCCTAAATTCCAAGACCAGAGAAGAGCTAGAAGAGATGAAGATAGAGGACAGAACAAAGACCGTCCTTGAAGTCAAAAGGGTTTTGACCAAGAGAAGTCTAATGCTTCAGCTGGAAGAAAAGGTGCAGGTCATGGATCAGGGGGTACAAAGATTCTTCAGCAAGATCGAAGCTCTCCAGAAGAAAGGTCTCCCAGGTCTAAAGGTTATTAATGATAAACTGATGACACTCCCCGATTACAAAAGGAGATTGTCTGAAGTATCTAAGGACAGTTCAAAGTTTGCTGGCATACAAGGGAGTATCATCGGTAAAGCATTCCTGGATGCTCTTCAGTTGGACATCAGTATCCAACACGAGACTCGATACATTTTCCTCACTAAGCCCACATTTGCTAAATATACGGAAATGGATGAAGTTTATCGGAGATTGCTCAAAGTCACTGTGCCTAGTCACCTCAGATGGGAGGAACTCTGCGATCTGCTAGATTAGCAGATGAGTTGTCTAGGCCCAGTCACCTGTCCAGTCAGAAGAGGTTGCACATGAACCTCGCCAACGACCTACCCCAGAAATTCCACATGTAGTTGTACCAAGTCATCAAGTAGTTTTGATTAGTTAAATTAGTTAGACTAAAAATAGAATGAGCATGTCCTGATCAGTTATGATAGGAACATTTGTAAATTGAATTATAAATACTTCACCTTTCGAAGTATGGAAGGTTGTTGATCTTTACACCCTAACGCTATCAGGCTGTAACAATTTTGAAGAGATCTGCCATTAATAAAAGGAGGCACTTTTATAGGATTCTTGCATGTATTCACTGGTGATGTTTATTCTTTGCGTTTAATGTGTTCTTTCTTTGTGACCATATTGTTTTCAGAAAATAATCTTTAAGAAGTAACATATGTTGTAGGATTTATCTTGGATACCCTGTTTCCGACTTTAAAAGATTTTAATGTTCATCTTCTGATGTTTTCAATTAAGAAATTCTTAACTGCTTCTTAGTTGAATGTATCTTTCTCATCTTTTCTTTTGTCCATCATTTAAGCTATTAAAGATCCAGTGAGTATATTATCTCTCCCTATGGGAGTATCTCTTTACGTTTCTGGTTTGTATCTCATGTTTATTATAAGATAGACCCCATAGCCCAACGGAGGTGTAGGCTGTCTCAACCAATTCATAAACACTTTTACAACCAAACCTACCTGTTCCTTTACCTAGCCTAATATCTAAAGTTAGAAACAAAGATAAATCATATAGAGAGATCCCTCTCTGAAGCTGGAAGGGATAGATCCCGGCTTTAAAAGCGGTTGGATAAAGTTACCTTTGTAGATTTCTTCTTTTTCAACCTCTAGGAAATTTACCAAGTGCTAATACAGCCACAGAGAAAATATGATATTTGAGCTCTAAAGGATGAGCTATATCTATGTAATTATCCAATTTCTAGGGAAACCACTCATGGTGAAGGTAAAATGGCTCATTTTGGTTCTGGGTTTTCAAGGGTTTGATCTAATTCAAAACAGTTTGCTCATAATTTCTCACGCAAAAACGTGTCTCTGGGAGGCAATTACGGGGTTAGATTTAAGAAGTCTTCTCGGGCATTATCAAACAACAACAAAGTATGGACACCGTTGGGCTCAATTCTCACCACAGGAGCCATGGATAACAACACAAAATTGATAGGGTATTCGGTGATAGGGTTTGATAGAAAAGAAACAGAGCCATTTTCCCTGAGCTTCCCAACACAATGCAAAGGCAGCGCGAAATGCTATGAAGGAACGTTAATGCTATGCGTGCGAGGACAGTGGTGTAGATCGAGGCCATGCAAGAACATCATATCAGGCTGTACTTGGAAAGACACCTTGGTACAATCATAACAGTTAAAAACCATTATGTGCATATCCAAAAATTCAATCAAAATATCAAATGAACAATTGCATACCCATGATTTGACCAAAAAAAAATCAATATGTCGAATAAACCATTGCATCAAAGATTTTGCAAATCAAAACCAAATTAACAATAGTCAAATACTAAATGGGTGTTGTTTCGTAAGCAATGGTGTGTTTGAGGCCAAGGAATTATACCATGAAACAACCATTGTCATAACTAAATGAAACAAATCGGTGATAAACCATAAAAATCAACCCTTTGATGAAATCAAACATGAATTCAAACCGTTTCATTTTCATACTTGCAGTTATGAAAACAGAATCGAAAAGCAGGTATGTAAAATGCGACATATAATGGTGTCATTTAAATGAGAAAGGTTGCGACGAGTAATGAGAAATTAAAAACCCTGTGTAGGCAACTTATAAATATAGAGATAAATATGGCTGCCAACACTACTCTATAATCAACTAGTAGTACACATCTACTACGATGTCATCGGTAGCTCGAATCATTTTCCACAGTCTCTATGACTATGTTGCAATCAACCAGTAGCACACAACTACTTCCAAGCAGTCTAATAGTCTCAACAAATACATAGAAATCAACTACTAGCACACAACTAATAGCATGATATACAATAGTACACAACTAATTCCATAGTGTCACGACCATGCTGTGATGTTTCTCTTCTCCCATTAGTCTTATTCACACCTAGCCACCTTGCATGGCATAGGTAAGACTATGACCATAACCCCATTCACACCTAGCCACCTGAAATGGTGTAGGAAAGGATATGCTACAAGTTTAGTTCACACCTACCCACCTCACATGGCGTAGGCAAGACTTGTACCCATCTGTCCATTACTCCCTCAATCACCTCACATGAATAATCTAGGAAACCCTTGGCCAAAGGGGTTAGTCGGTTGGACGAGAAACACCACACATCCCATTGATCCAGGAGGATCTCAGTGGCCAGCCACCTTTTCCAACTGGCTCAAAACAGTTTTTTGGCAACCTACTATTTTTAGCAGTTCTTCGGTTCCTGAACTTTCAAGGCCATTTTGAGGGCCTAAATGATGTTTTTTAGTGATATAGAACTTCAATGATAGCCAAAGGCTTTGAGTAATCCCCCTAAATGAATCTCCCTATAAATACCTTTTCAATGAGCTATTGTGTTCCCTAAACGAAGATTGTAGGCAAACGTTACGACCACGGGAAGTTGATGTACTAACTTACCCCAACGGGGCCCACATGAATTTTGGTGATTTATCTCCTAGGGTCATGTTTTTGGATGTCTAGCGTTTTGGCATTCATTTTTATTTTCAACAAGAATTTAGAGCCTCATTGTACTCATCTTCTTGCAAATGATCCTAGCTGTCATATCTCTTCTCGGAGATAAGATGCCACCATTCTAGCAAGCTTGTTTTCAGCATGCATTTTACAGTTTTCAACATATTTCTTATTTAATAGAAGTCATTTTTTATTGTATCTCTATTATTTTTCACTATGTCTCTGTGTTAATATTATAAATCTATGGTTCCTTTCGTTCTTCTCATAAATTTGGATCAATGGTATCAGAGTGGTCTGCTCCTTGTCATTTTTTTAATGCATGTCCCCAACGCAGTCACGGTATAGAGAGTTGGGTCTTGAGCTTGTTTCTCTTGAGGAAAACTGTTCTCGCATGCCCAAGAAACCATCCATGGTGGGAAAAAATAAAGATGATGGGACAAGAGATGTTTTTAAAATGTTGCTCGAGGAAGTCCTTGAGCAACATAGGAACGATATGATGGACAACTTTGCACAAATCCTTCAACGATTGCCGACAAGCGACACATCCACATCTAGCAGAGGTGTCTCCCCCTTCAAGGTAAAAATAAATTTTTATATTCCTATATTTGAAGGTCAAATAGATGCAGATGTACTAGATAAATGGTTAAACCTTCTAGAAGGGTATTTTTCTGTCCATGACTTTTCTGATAGAGAAAATATTACAATTTTTGCTCCTCAAGGTCGTCCCCCATGTCAAATATTGGTGGGAGACTTTCTGTGAGCAAAAGGAAATAGAGGGATCCACATTATTTGTAGTTGCACCCACTTGGGGTTCCTTCATGGATGTTATTAAGGAAAAATACTACCTTGTTGGAAGTTATGACGACTTGTATACAAGATGGACCACACTACTGCAGGAAAGAGACCAAACTGTGCCAAAGTTCACCAATGTCTTCAATACCTTGTGCACCAAGTTGGGTATCAAATATTATGAGTGACATCTTTTGCTCAAGTACCGCATTGGTATGCATAGATACATCCATATAGAAATGGAGTTTTTGGACATCTCATCCTTGGGTGTGACCTATCGATATGTCGTCAAAATTAAGCAGAAGCTAAAGAAAAGATACAGTAGTTTGGGTCTGGGAACCACTCACAACAGAAGCAGGGCAAGGGAAGCCCCAACCCAAAGAACAAAGGAAAGTGAAAATATGGGAAACCTTAGGACAACCAGTCCAAGCCACAAGTAAATAAGGACCATGGGAAGACAAATAAAGATATTGGGAAGTGGTGCGACTTCCATAAGATCCCTTGACATAACACTGTTGATTGCTTCTCAAAGTAGTCATTAGTGGCTGGGGTAAGAGCCTATAAATCAGATGCGGGTTCTAAATATGAGTCAGAAATAGAAAAGGGGAGACAGATCATTCACGTAAAACCTAGTGCAACCATTGCTACCACCAAGATCCAACCTAGTGAACTTGATGAGCCAGAGGAAGTCGCGTCTATTTCATTCACAGATGTGGGTAAAAGGAACTCCGATGCTCTTGATCCTTGATAGTGGTAGTTAGAATAACCTCATCTCAGTAGAGGTCGTCAAGAGGCTAGGCTAGCTGACAACATTGCAGCCACAACCCTACACCATCGGATGGCTCCATTAAGGAAGCGATTTTCACGTCAACCAATAGTGTTGCATGTCATACAACATCAAGCCATTCAAAGATGATGTATTGTGTGATGTTGCTCCTATTGGATTACTGAGAGGGGGGGTGAATCAGTAATAGAGAAATTTAATCCCTTTTAACCATATAATCCAAGTGTTATATCAATGAAGCATTATCATCCAATAACTGCAGAGTAAATAAGCAATGAACAAATGAACAATAATCAGCAGAAAATAAGCAATGAACAAATTAGAAATCATATTGAAGACACCAAGAGTTTTATGTGGAAACCTAAATCGAGAAAACCACTAATGCTTTTTCTTATGTCTTGAAGAATTCATATTCATTGAAGCACTAACTTCCTTCTTTGTTTTCCAAACAGCACTGAAGGAGGCTCCAACCCCCTAGTTTCTCAAAGCTACAACCCGAGGGAAGTTCCAACTCCCCAATTCTCTCGCTACAACTAGAAGGAGGCTACAACCCCTGTTCTCTTCTGGGTTAAAACCAAGGTGGATACAACCAATTGCCCTTGCCCTCGTATTTCCACCTCAAGTAGAATTAGAATGATGGAAACCACTATCACACTATCACAACGATATATATTGCTATAAACCTGATCAACCTACACCAAACAACCAATAACAACATGTACCAACAATCTGTAATCAACCTGCACTATAAACAAGTGCATCAACCATGCACCAACCTATAATCAACCTGCATTCATAAACAAGTGCATCCAACCATGTACCAAGTATGTACCAATCATGTGTCAACTACTCATCAACTATGACTATCAATATACCAACATCATCAACTATACATCTCATGTATGTGCAATTCAACTCATCAACTACTTGTCTCTCAACCATGTACCAACATGTACCACAACCAAAGCCTCATCAATTTCATCATCCAAATATGATTTGTAGCTCTTTAATAGACCTGGTGTATAAGGATCACTATTCCCTGCAAACCTTCCTTAACTTTAAAAACAAGAGACTAGCATTTTCATCAAACTTTCTTTAGTCTCACATGCCTAGTTTTGGATTAGTCAACAACCCTAACTTGAAGTAATCATAACTTTGAACCTCAGTATCATATAAAGATCTAAAATGGTACACAATTTTCTTCAGTGTTTAATGAAATTCAAGTTTCACTACTTGTTACCTCTCAGAAAAAGGAGTTATAGCAAAATGGCATACCTGTTAGTCTCTAGCTTATTTCAGAGAGCGACTCAGAGCGTGCCCCGAACAAAACATTTGATGAAATGATTTGAAATTGTTAAATAGGACACAAAGATTTACCAACCAAAAAAAAAAAATTTCACTAAATTTGGATCTACAGGAAAGAAGTTATGATACTTTTACCCAAAACACCGATTTTGACTAGTTTCTGTGACTGCCACAAACCCTACTTTCCACGGAGTGTAATCCAAACATAAAATGACCAACAAGATGAATTTTAACCATATACTTGACATGTTTTCTCACTTGCATAGAATTTTAGGATCTGAATCAATAGAAAAATTTATAGCTAAAATGGTGAGATGACTCAGAATACCATACCTAGAAAGCAACTAATGTTAATTTATCCTTCTTTGCATTTAGGCCTTCTTTTCTCCACCTTCCATTAGAAATTCGGATTAGATATCATTTTTTACCTCAGACACCTATAGATATTCAATAGCTCACAAGTTTGATTCTAAATGAGAGAGCCTTGCCTCTTATTTATACTCTCCAAGTAGCTTCCTTTAAAACATCTTCTAGGTCACTTGACCCACTTTCTCCTTTATTCTTAGGCTGGGTCCACTTCTGAATTTCTATTTAAATTTATTATTGAAATTATTTATTTTTAATCACATTGAATTATAACAGACTCATCACTTCACTTTATTAGTTACCTTGTAACTTTAATCCTTCTTGACTTTGACCTTTTGGGGCTTCTAGATGACATGTGAGATTCCTCCAACTCAGAAGGGCCATAACTCTCAAACCGTGAGGAGTTATGTGACGCTTCTACATACCACCAAAATGGTATGACATGTAATATCCATATAGAATAGTATTATCTGAAAATATATCATAACTATATTGTTACTCCATCAAACAAACTTGGTCCATTACTCAAACCTCGGGTTCCCCAACTTCTCATGGACATAATCCTCTAATCAGGAGGAATTATGTGGTATTCCACATACCACCGAAACGACATGACAAGAAATATCCATCTAGATATTTTCCTAACAAATTCACTTTAATCTCATTATTCCACAATTACATGGGTTCTTCTTACTCCACAAAGCGCCTTCCCGTGGAGGGTTTCACCATATACTTTGGAGTTAATCCATTTGTAATTTCTATCAACCATGACAAAACAATAATGAGTCATATTTACATCAAAAAATATTGGGTCCATTACTCAAACATTTTGGTTAATGGGCTTTTCTTCAAGGGTTGACATCAATGACAACCAACCTTAATCAACAATCTCCCCCTTTGAATTGATGGCAACACTGATGAAACACCGAATCATATATCACCCATGCCCCCGAACCATGCTCAAGTCTCTCTCACAGATATGATAAATCATGCTCCTCGAACCATGCCTCTCATTCTTCCTTTGTATTTGATAAATATGCTCCCCTGGAACCATGCATCTATGTTTTGCATCTGATAAATATTTCCCCTTTGTCATCAATGGCAAAGGTATCTTTCCATTGTATATATAAGGTTGTTCCCCAACAGAGTGTCCTCTTATGGTGCTTCTCATGTACATCTAAGACATATAGATAAGCATTCAAAAACATTAAAAATAATTCATTTGCAAAGAGAAATAACTCCAAGTCTTTGCATGGCAAAGGCTTCCTGCAAGGGAAGTGGTTTTGCAAAGATTTCACACTGTTCTTTTGTGTCCACATAATCAACTTTGATGTTCTTTTCTGTAACCTGTTCCCGTAGAAAGTTATTCTTGATTGGAATGTTCTTCGTCCTTGAGTGCATCACCGGTTTTTTGAGATATTGATGGCACTTGTACATCACAATATATTGGAATGGGCTCATCATACTCGACCAGAGCTCACAAAGTTTGTTTCATCCAAAGAACCTATCTACAACATGATTTTGTTGCAATATAATCTACTGACCGTAGATGAGATAATTCATGATTTTTCTTGCTGAAGCCATGATACTCCAAACACTCACCTAAGTAGAATGTTGCTCCACTGGTGTTTCATCGATAATCAACTACCAATCAGATCCTGTAGGCAATAAGTGATAGATCTTTTTCCTTTTGGATACCATAATCCAAACTCTATGTTCCTTTGAGATATCCAAGATCTCACTGCTAATACATGTGATCTTTGTGTTATTTGAAATTGTGCCACCTATCCAACTACTTACATTACATCTAGTCCGATGTCGCCACATATAGTAGGCTACCAATCATTGACCTATATTTCCTTTGATCTATAGGAATTTGAATCATCATCTTTGCTCAACTTACAACTAGTTTGCATGGAGTGATAACTGGTTTTCAATCTTCCATCTCGAACCTCTTTAGCATTTATATCCGAGATACTTGGTTTGAGAAATAAAAATTTCTTGGTTTCTTTGACTATTTGAAGTCCTAGAAAGAAGGATAGTCTCCAAGTAACTACATTTCAAATTCATTCTACATGTCTTTGGAAATTTGCTTAACCTCGTCATCATCACTACCAAAAATAATATCATCAAATATAAATCCCAATTAATAAAATATTACCTTGACTTACCTTGATGTAGAGGTTGTTGTCTCCAGTTCATTTTATGAACCTGTCAGCCATGGATACTTATCCAATCTAGAGTACCATGCTCTAGGAGCCTTTATTTTAGACCATACAAGGCCTCTTTAATTTACACACATAGTTTGTGTTCTCCCACAACTAAAATCCTTCTAGCTGTTCAATGTAGACTTCTTCTTCAAGTTCCCCATTCAAAAGATGATTTTGTGTCCATCCGATATACTTTAACACTTTTAGCATGCATACAAAAAGTTTAATAGATTACTCCATTTTGGCAACTGGGAAAATTTCTTCAAAGTTGATTCCTTCAATCCATGTAATATCCTTTACATATCAGTCTAGCTTTGTTCCTTGTAAACTATCCATCTTCATTCAATTTATTCTTGAAAACCCATTTTTGTCGATCATATCTTCTTTCTTATTCTTTTGGTCTTGGAACCACCTCAAGTGTCATTTTTCTCATTTGATCCAATTCTTCATCCACATGGCCTTATTCCAAAATTCATCCTTGTCTCTGACTTCTTCAAACATTGGTTCAATTGTAGATAATGAGTGCTAGGTGTGTTTGTTCTGAATGGATTTTCCTTCTAGTCTCAACTCATGCATCTTTGTTTCCAATAATATGATCCAAATGATTATTCTTCTATACTCTGCTTTTCTAGGTGTCTTTGGAGATATCATTTTAACTTCTGATCTTCTAATTCTATTGATTTCTTCTTCATCTTCATATTCTCTTCTTCTCATCTTCTTTTTCAAAAAAGTTGTTTCATTGATTTGTTTTCTTCTTCCTTTGATTCCGGCCTCTTATTTCGGCCAATAAGTATTCCTTTGTCCACAAGAGTCAAACTTTCCCATTCTTCCATCTTCTTTGATGTAGCATTTGTTTCAAAAACCTCGTAAGTTCTTCACATTTGTTGGTCTCTTCCTTTCCATAGCTCAGGGGAGTTTTATTAGTGTTGTTTCACTCATTACTCTATTTTGAATGTGAATCGATGTATGCACCTCACCTATGTCCAAAAAATATCTTATCAATTTGTAATCCATTAGTATTGTTTGTGCTTATTTCGTGCGTAATTATCATCCATTACGATAAATGTTCCTTTGTCTTGAACCACTTTGAACCAATCTATGAATCCATGCTCTCATCCACTATCATATATCTATTAAACCTACTACAGTCTTCTTACAAATCCATCTCTTTCCATATCAGCCCAAGACTCTACTTATGCAATTGTCCATAATGCTAACCCATTTATCATTATACTATCAAACTGTATTTCTACGCTTAATCATTGCTCAATATGACTTTCAACTCGCAAGTCGCTTTTGAAGGGGATGGTTCTTTTGTTTGTCACATCTATCGCATAGAATATCCTTGTCTAATATTCATATTATTTTGGGAGTTTCTAGGCCGGATGTCTCAGAACAATTCCTCTGATGTATTCATCATCATCTTCATTGTGATCTTACTCATCACTTTCATTGCTAGGATTTATTATCTCTTTGAGCTCTGACTTTTTTCTTTCTATATGTGGATTCATCTTTCACTACAAATAACCGAAGTATAATCTCTTGAACTTGTTCCTTTTTATTTACCGTCCTTCCTTTCTTTCAGTTATTTTCCAAACTTTCTCAGATTCAACATCTTCCTTTTCCTCAGAATTTTCTTCATCTCTATTTTATTGTCAATCTTGTGATTCTCTCGGTACCGTCTTTTGTTCACTCCGTTTCTTCTTGTTTTCTTTATCCAAATTTCTATCCATATCAATATTCACTTTCATGGGAAGTATCGATCATGCTTCTACAATCATCATTATGTCCATAGTTATGATATTTTGTAACACTCAATGTTACTGCAACTACATAGTAATGGCCCCGCTTGAACATTTCTTTTATAATCCTCAAGAATCAAACCTTTTGGTGTCCAAAGAGTACAATAAAAACAAAGACCATAAAATAAATTTCTTTCATACCGGGAGTGATCTTCTTTTGTGGCATAGTCCTTCTGAATCTTTTTTCTTTGATCCATCATGACTGGTGATTGAAACTTTTTTTTGCCTTGAACATGGATGGTATTCTTGAAGATGCATTCACAGTTTTCTTAGATTCTCGTTGACCATGATTTCTTCCTTTGAGTATTTATGCATAACTTTTCTATTTATTTTCTTCATTCTTATTTTTCTAGCAATGTAGAGTCTTTCTCTTCATTCTCTACAACTCCATGTGGATGTTTTCTTTTCAACTTTCTTGTTGAGCTTGTCGATTTTGAATCTTAGTGTGAAAACTTCTTCTTCAAGATTCTCAACCTCTTCTTCTTTCTTTATTATCCTGATACTTCATGACTTCTTTTGTTCTCTTTGTTTCTCCGCTGGATTTTCAATGCAATTATTTCTTTTCCATTCTTCTCTTCTTGACCAAACTCTTCCTCAAGTTGGTTTAATAATTGGTTTCTTTCCTTGAAATGATCCATCAATATCTTTTCTCTCTTTTTCTGCCTTCCTTTTGTGTTGCTATGTTGGCTTCTAAACATTTCTTTTGATATTCTAGGAGAGTTTCTTCAATTCTTTTGGCCTCTCTTTTCTAGTTGAGATCTTAAATTATCGATGACCTGCTGATCCTTTTCAACCTTGAACATTTGCTTTTGTTTCATCAATTCTTTCCCTCGATGAGTTGTTTTCTTCTTTCTTCCTTCTCATATTTAATTGAATTGATCAATTTTCTTTGTACTAACTTTTTCTTCATCATGCTCTTCCTCTTCTAAATCTTTTCCTGACATGATAAGAATCTTTCTTCTTGCTCTGTATCTACATCTTCTTTTGGCATTTTCCTGGTCTTATGGGTGTGAAGAATATATGTCATGTAACTTATCCCAAAGTTCTTTGGTCAGATGAACATTTACCAACCTTTTTCTTACCAAGCTTTAGGTAATCCTTCCTAGATGAAATCCATTGTTGTTTTGTTATTCTTCTTCACTTCTTTCTCGGCTGTAGTCTTTCCTTTTTTGAACTATCATATCCTCGTAGTCAAATCGAGTAGCCAAATATAATGTCCTTGTGCTTATAAAATAATTTCCATCCTTCTCTACTCCACATCTCATACTTAAAACCATTCTCACCATTAAACATTGGTACTCCATTCTTAGAATAATCCATGATCTCCTTTCCGTGGTTAAACTGCTTCCTAAAGGAACCTTGCTCTGAAACCAATTTTTGGATTAACAGAGGGGTGAATAAAGAATAGAGCAATTTAATCCCTTTTAACCATATAATCCAAGTGTTATATCAATGAAGAATTATCATTCAATAACTATAGAGTAAATAAGCAAATGAACAAATGAACAATCATACACATACACAAGACACCGTTGTTTTAATGGAAACCCAAATCGGGAGAAAACCATTTAATGATTTTTCTTATATGTCTTGAAAATTACATTCATTGGAAGCACCAACTTCTTTGTTTTCCAGCCTACAACTGGAAGGAGGCTCCAACCCACTAGTTTTCAGCTACAACTTGAGGGAAGTTCCAAGTCCCCACCTCTTCCTGCTACAACTGTATGATGCTACAACCCCATCAATGTTCTCCTGACTACAACTCCTAAAGGTACAACCACTGGCCCTGCCCCATCCTCGGCCACCTCCCAAGTAGAAGTAGAATGATGGAACCATCAATACATCTATCACTGGGAGATATACCATTGTAACCCTGTACTCAATAAATTCAACCATGCATCAACCAGAATCAACCCCTACTATAAACAAGTGCATCAACCATGCACCAACCAATCAACCCATCTATAAACAAGTGTATCCAACCATGTACCAAGTATGTAAATTAAATATGTTTCAACTACTCATCAACTATGAATCATCAATATGTACCAAATATAATCAACTATACTCCTCATGTATGTGCACCAACTCATCAACCATTTGTCCAACCATGTACTAACATGTACCACAAACCAAAATCCTCATCACTTGGCTATCCAAATATGATTTTGTAGCTCATAATAGACCTGCTTTATATGATCATATTCCTCAAACCTTCCTTAACTTTAAAACAAGAGACTAGCATTTTCATCAAACTTTTCTTTAGTCTCACATGCCTAGTTTTGGATTAGTCAACAACCCTAACTTTGAAGTAATCATAATCCTTTGAACCTATATATCAGATAAAGATCCAAAACTGATATACATGTTCTTCAAGCAGGTTTAATGCACTCTCTAAGTGTCACTACTTGGAATCTCTTAGAAAAGGAGTTATAGCAAAATGACATACCTTGTTGAATTCTAGCTTTATTCTAGAGAGCTGCATTGTAGAGTTGCCCCGCATGAAATATTTGATGAAATGATATGAAACTATTACAGAATATAAAGATCAGATCCTAACTAAAAAAAAATTTCTCACTGAATTTGGACTTTAGGAATAAGTTATGATGTTTTTTACCAAACACCCATTTTGACTAGTTTCAAGACTGCCACAAACCCTATTTTCTCCACGAGTATAACTCCCAAAATAAAACGAACCACAAGCTGAATTTTAACCACATATATTTGGAAATGTTTTTTCACTTGTGTAGAAATTGCAAGATCTGAATCATTATATAAAAAACTTTATAGCAAAATGAGATGACCTCAGAATAACATACCTTTAGAAGGCACCATCAAAAGAATTTATCCCTTCATGCATTGACCTTCTTTCTTCTTCACTTTCCTCCTCGAATTTGTGGGCTTAGATATACCATTTTACCTCAGACACCTATATATTCAATATTCTCAAGTGTGATTCAAACGAGAGAGCCTTGCCTCTTATTTATACTCTCCAAGTAGCTTCCTTAAAAACATCTTCTAGGTCACTTGGCCCACTTTCCTTATTTTAGGGTTGGGTCCACTTCTAATTTATCCATTAAATTTATTATTGAAATTATTTATTTTTTATTCAAATTGAATTATAATACATTCATCACTTCACTTTATTATTTACCTTTTAAAATCTCTTAAACCTCTTTGACTACTTTGACCTTTTGGGGCTTCTAGATGACATGTGAGGGTCCTCCAACTTCGTAAGGCCATAACTCTCAAACCGTGAGAAGTTATGTGACATTATACATACCACCAGAAATGGCATGACATATACTATTGATATAGAATAGTATTATCTAAAAATATATCATAACTCATAATGTTACCCATGAAACAAACTTGGGTCCATTACCCAAACCTAGGGTCTCCAACTTCTCATGGACATAACTCTCTAACCATGAGGAATTATGTGGTGTTCCACATACCACCAAAAATGACATGACAAGCACTATCTATCTAGGATATTTTCCTTGACAAATTCACTTTCCTTCATCTCATTATTCAACAATTAAACATGGGTTCTCTTACTCCACAAAGCATCTTCCCGTGAGGGATTTCACCATAAGGGGACCACTTTGGAGTTCATCCATATTTACTTCTTATCAAACATGAAAAAACAATAATGAGTCATATTTACATCAAACAATATTGGGTCCATTACCCAAACCTTTGTGCTACGGGGCTTTCTTCAAGGGTTTACATCAATGACAACCAACCTTAATCAACAATCTCCCCTTTTGGCATTGATGGAAACACTCTAATGAAACACTAAAATCATATCACTCATGCTCCCCCTAGAACCATGCCTCTGTCCTCTACATATGATAAATCATGCTCCCCCTGGAACCATGCCTCTGTCCTCTGCATGTGATAAATCTTCTCCTCCTGGAACCATGCCTCTGTCCTCTGCATCTGATAAATCTCTCCCCCTTTGTCATCAATGGCAAAGGTATATTTCCATATGGGGATGCTCCCCCTGATAGACTATCCTCTTATGGTGCTTCCTCGTGTACATCTAAGACATATCAGATAAGCATTCAAAAAGCATTAAAAAAGAATTCATTTTTGGAGTAGAAATAACTCCAAGTCTTTGGCGAATATATTCAAAGGCTTCCCATGGAAGTGGTTTTGTAAATATGTCTATCAAATCTTTTGAATACATGATGTTTTAAGGAATTCATCGATTAAACCCCGCACAATGCCTCCTTATCCAACAACTTTCCACTCTCTTGCAAAATCCTGAATGGATCTTGACCGTAGATCTTCGATCCTCAATAACTCCTCGTTTAAAATTGATTCATGAATTCTTCGAATGCGTGAAGTCTTAATACTTACAGGGTTAAACCCACACTACTTCTCTAGATCTGAGGGTGGTAAAATATCCTGGATCCTCCCAAACAGATCTCAGCCGTTCAAATTTTAAAACAATCAAATCCTCTCCTCCTTGAGAATTTCAACATTATCCTTCCTAATATTGATTGCGTGAAATAAATAACATATCTGGCACCATCCTATGCACTCCTCTGATACTTTAAATATCTTGAATTAGAAATTTTCTAAGTCCCTCCTACTGAACTCTTTTACTCACTATATTTTTTGAGTTTTGTTCCTCTGATGTTTATAGACCTTTGGCACACTCCTTGCAGCCTTTGAACTTCTAAGAAGTTATGGACTTAGATATTTTTGAAAAAATATCCCTTACGCACTCCTTGCATTTGTCTTCTCTGAAGCTTCTTTAACACTTAAACAAAGTGTTTTCCCGATGCACTCCTTGCATGGGTATTCTCCAATATTTTCTCTCCATTAAGGAACTGCGCACTCTGCACTTTAACCAAACAACTATGCACTCCTTTCACTTCCATTGTAAATTCACGTTATCTCTTCTGAGCTTCTGAGTCTGTGTCGACTCAACCTACACACTCCTTACGAGCACTATGCACTCCTTTCACCAGACATCTCAGAAGATAAATGTAGCACCCGTCCACAGGATGCTAAGCAATTAACAATTTATTCAAACACATACACAATAACAACTTCGTTTTAGCATAATTCCATTTTCATTTACACAATTATTCTACATCTGCTCAATGATGAATTTATGTAACAGTGGAATAGAGTAGTATTGCAGAAGCTAACCTAAGATTTAGAGATTAAAACATAAGGTATACTCAAGGCATCAATAACAAAATCACTGAAAATACCTCCTCAACAGCCGGAAGCTCACGGTTGTAATGTAGTCCTGGGGGCTTCCAAGTATTCTTTTCCCGCTTACCCAGAGCGAAACAACGGAGTCTCCCTGGCTAGAATTTCGCCGACTTCCTGGCTCAAAACCTTTTGGTTTCTTGGCCCTCGAAATGACCCCAAGACAACAAAGAGCCACAAATGCTCAAAACTATCACAAGAATCATCTCTTTCAAAATGTCACAACCTCTCATCATGCTCAACCTCTCCATCTTCTCCCTATTTGTCGGGTTTTATTGCGCCCAAGTCTCATCAACCCACCTCAATGTTATCCATCCACCTCCATATCTAAGATATTTGGGAAAATATTAAATGACTAAATATTAAAATGACTTGTATTAAACAACAATAGATAAAATAAAGAAGTCTTTATTCATTCTAGATAATAAATTTTATTTGATCTTTTTCCCCAAAATGTACATAACTCCCCACCACGCTCATTTAATTCATCACACCAACCAATCATCAAAGTCAAAGAGTATTTAAATGCTTCCACCGAATATTTATGAGCCAATATAGTTACATATTCAATAAACATTCTATTAAATAGTTAATAACTTGCTTTAATAATTGATACATTAATTACTTATACTAAGTATACATGGGTAGGGTATGTATGCGTAGCTAGCAGACACATATATCATGCATGTATAATAATGATAAACAATCATTGCTTCTAATGCATAATTCCTATATGATCACAAAGACAAGTAGGACAACAGATCAAGTAATGCATCAATTTAATCCTGCTGAACTAAATTATACTAATTCATCGTGCTTTCATTGTCACACTTCAAATACCATTGAGAATAAAGAGGGTTTAAACATGGTTGAGGAAACAGAGTGAGTAAAACAATAGGTATCTTTAATCTAATCCAGTATGACTAACGCTTGAAGTATCCTTTATTCCTAACCACCTTCCATCTTCCATCCTATCCGTCCCCTGCTTTAGCTGACTATCTTGGGTATGACTATCTTGACCTAACTCAAATGGGAGCCCGTAAGTGGAGTGTCCACTATCGATAGGCACCTATGAATAACGATTCCATGGCCGTCTGGGGAGTGAACCCATTTTCATCCTCCGGGACGAAGTTTGAAGGATACGGTTGGGAAATGCCTCCACCTCACCAAATGGATCTAGAGATTCGGCTTCTCGAGCCATCTTGTGCAACTCATTTCTTGGGTCGCGCCATCAGAGCATCCACTCTGGGTAGGTTGTCACATCAAGGCCGCACCATAGATCATGGTGTTTGAATCCCTTAAAATCAAATAGGTAAGTTGCAACCTATGGCATGCAATGTCTTCGTGATGTCTATGGCTTGTCAGTTACCTCAATGTAGTCGTTTTGGCTGTCTTTTTATGGCTCATCATCTGTGGGATTTAGTTCACCAATAGCTTACATATTGATGTAGATACATCCACAAGTTTATATAAGAATCCATATTTTCATTGCCGCTCAATTAAGAAATGTATTCCTATTTACATCGTGCATTTCATCTATTATACATTCAAAAAATAAACTTGAATTGGTATTCATGTACATAACTTGCCCATTTTAATTTTTCATGTTCCAGATAATGGAAAACTATCTTTGTCCTTGAGCATATATCATATAATGTAAAATGGAGTCTAGAGTTTTTACATCAATGTCTAACCAAGTCTAACTGGCTCCAACAATGCTAAACTTTGAATTATTAAGTTTAGAAAACAACAATGTTCTAACTACATAAGCTCAAAATATGGGGCATTACATTACACCCCACCCAGCCAAAGAGCTGTCCGAAGTTTTGTTCAAAATGCAACATATTCATGATGCGTGGTCTTTCATCTCCCTTGGTTTAACTCTTTGGATAATCATTACTTGGTCACTACTTTGATCATACTATCATAAGGTCATTGCAAACTTACTACTATGTTAACAATAAGGGGGAGACCCTTCAATATTATAAATTTGATTATCCATCTTATTCTTTGTAAGGTCATAATTTATTAACCAAGTCTTTTATGATACTATTTTTCCAACTTAATGATAAAATTTCAATTAAATAGCATATATATATACTATAAAACAAATTTATAAAGAATTATAAATTTAAGGTTTTTGTATTCCTTTCTTTGCCATTAAAATATTAAGTTGAACATCTCGATAAGGATGTAGTTTATCTAAAGATATATCAATCTTCAACCAAAAAATAATAGGATGCTTTTATTTTCTTATACAGAGTAGTAGCCCAGGGTTGTGGTCATTCATAAAAATAAGAAATTTTCCATGGCACAACTACTAATTGTTTTCCTCGATAAAAAAATCATGTACTATACTAGTCCCATTTGACCTTCCCTTGGTTAAAAACGTCTTGCGCCTTTTAATATATTGACTAAGACTACCCTATTTAGTAGGCACCTTACTTTACCATAACTCTATTTTATTAGCACTTGTAATAAAATTAAAGAAAGACACACTTCCCATATAGATTTAGTAACATAAGTTTTCTATTAAAGTATAATATACTAGTCTTGACCGCGAATTAGAATCTTATCTCATTTTAGTTCTTTATTTAAGTGAAGCTTATATTAAATTCAATTATAATTTCATTAAATGACTATATAATTGCCCACATGTGTCTAACTAGATTCGAACCAATCATCATTGACTTTACTATCGCTCTTACTTGAGTGACACAATACATATGCCATCATAAATTTCTCTGTAGGAACATTGACTAATATACTACTAAAATGATTTCCATGATGTCATCCCACATCTGCTGTCTGTTTTTCCATTGTCCTGAGTATTTCTCTTTTCTTAAGTTGTATATATTTTATCTCAAACAAGTTAATTGTCTTGTATAGGATTCTCTTTATCACGATCAGGGTAAAATCCTTCTTTCTATCATCAATTCACTATTACAAACATGCACATACATAAAGGCAAGTGTTGATCATTAGGTTAGTGAGCATTTATGTCAATAATAAAATTATTTCTGAGATTTCATTCCAAATATTTAGTTATTTGACCTTGAGAGTCTTCTCTTCTTAACATTGTACTTCTTCGATGAAAAGTGTCTATCCTCTATGCCTACATAGGTACTTACCATCTTGGTAACTAGCTCTTTTCTTGTTCATTTTTCTAGCACTTTCAAGTTCTTTCTCCTATTATGAAAGACGTTTTAACAATGGTAAGCATGTGTTGATCATTCCTCATATAGATTTATTTATTTACTTATTTATTTTCAAAGCGAGTTTCTTCATGGAAAAATCTTTGTTGAAATTGAACAAGCGGTCCTTCAAGATAATTAGCATTTCAGGTGGTCTCCTATTTAGATAACTCATTCCTCTTACAACGGACTCTTGCATAGTGACTAATAGAATTCGGTTGATATACCATGCCACACTTTATTTCATAATAAAACGCCTTTTCATGATGCTTCACTTATCATTCTAACTCAGGTTTTAAATTCACAACATAGGCTCACTTACAATATCCATTTCCGTATGATTAGAGATGTGGAACTAAACGTAAGCACCCAGTACAGTCTTATTTTGTCAATATCGCCATACTAATTTACATAATGATTAAAATTACAAATGCTGCTTCACTCCTTGGCACTACACTTTCTCTAGGCTCGAGACTCTTTCCCTCCTCCTAAATATAGAAGCAGCCCAAGTGGATAATCTATGCTCTTAAGATAGTAAAACTTCTATGGTACACCACATTAAATTCTCCATTAACTATGTAATATTTTTCCTGGCCATGAGTAGGAATTTTAGCGAGCCTCCCCTCTCTAGAATGAAATTATCACTGAAGGAAGTCTTGAATCTTTTTTACATACACATCATATAATACTTGTAAATTAGGAGTAGGACTCATTACTAGTTTCCACTCTTAACATAAATACTATGGTAAATTTTAAAATTTGTTGGCCTTCTCATGATAATAACCTCTCATAGAAGTGGTCAGTATCCCTTTTTATTTTATTTTTTTATTTTTATTTTTTTTATTTTTATTTTATGTTTTTTTTTTTTTTTTTTTTTTTTTTTTTTTTTTTTTTTTTTTGAAATCAACTTTACTTGAGGTTTTCTACTTACTTACAAAGTGGATGATAACCCCTAAGTCATTCATTATAATTTTTCCCACATCAACAAATTATTTCCTAGGTTACAAGATTTGTTTCACTTCATGACCCTTAATCTTAAAATATATCAAGTTGGACTTGGATGGTTTTAACAAGTTTAACCATAATGTGCACTTTGAGTTCCTTATTCCACACTCTAAAGATTTGATTCTCCATATGTTGTATTATATGTTATTTGTTTGTGCCTTGGTTACATATATATTAGAATTGTTATAAGGCAAAGATGGCTAAAGCATATTTTCTACAAGAATGGATAATGCTAGGATAAAAGTTTCTAGTGTGTCAAAGGTTAGCAAAGTATGGTCGAAGGTTTCAAAATACTTGGAGAATGTCTTCTAAAGAGATGTGTCTTCCACGCCACACTTATTTTAACATTAAGAATGTATTTCATCACTTTAGTATTATTTGATATTTATATTATACTTAACATATATATGCCTTGCTATCTGTCTCTTTTGTAACTTTCATTCTAAACTCACATTTGTATTTTCGTCCTTATCATCTTTGTTGCCACACTTAATTAGCAACATTTTCATTAATTTCAACTCATGCCAATATTGATATACTTCTACCAAAATCCTCTACATGTTACTATCCCTTTTAACTCTTAGAACCATACACCCTCTTAATCTCCATTACTCTAGTACAATTAAGTAAAAATAAACAATTAAGCATGATTTGATTTAACATCACATTGGTCTATAGGAACTGGTCCATATACCCCTTCACACCTTATTATATAAATAAACATACTATCACAATGTTTCACTTATCAAATCTCAAGTTCTAGGTTCTGGCTTATAAAACACCCTTAGTGATATCACTGAATATTCGTATGACGTAGAACGTACCCCATGTCAATTTTTTTCAAAGATACCTCCTTTAAGGTGGAATAGTCATTTGGCCTTATCTTTTGGGGGAATAAGTGGTGCTATATAAAACCACATATCTTCTCACAACACATAACACACAAAATTTGTGTGGGGACCATCATTATTCTCCACTCGTAATATACTAACACCATGATAGCCTACAACTCAGTGACCTCCTCTCAAAGTTAATCCTTAAGTAACTTCAGTAATGATTGTCCCTCTTGCAATACCCATACATATTTCTCTCTTATCAATGTTAATATGGGCTACTCTAGGTGACATGGACTGGGCTTACTCATGTCATGTCCCTCAATGTTTCTAACAATTCATACTTATGACTATGCTTTGTTTGAATTTAGAATTGAATATGACCTTCAACTTTACCATGCATCCAAACACCATCCTTACTCTTCTTTTGATCCCCTTCTATACTTCAAAATATATAACATAAAGTCTTAGTGCTAATGCTAAAGAGACATGTAAAATTAAAATGGAATATTAAAACTTTTTTTTTTAAATAAAGAGACAAATCCTCATAGCTATTATTTACGCTTATACTTTTCACTTTAATTAAAGGGTGTCCATGTGGTAATGTTATATATATATATGGAAGGACTCCACATAAAAGATATGGTTGACTTCTCTTATCAAGGTGTATATGTATCTTAATAAATAATATTTTATATACTTGATGACATTTTGTTTAATTTACTACTCTTTTTTAGTAGAATGGTAATGAAAGCATTCAATTTACAACCATCTAATTTATCTAAACAATTATGATAAGACACTTATATATATATATATATATATATATAATTAATTAGTAAAATTAAAATATAAATTAATTAAAAATAAATATCTATATGAAAATAATTTAAATAAATAAAATAAAATATTCAATTCAAACTTCAATATCATGTAATACCCTATTGCATACAAATGTCTTTTAATCTATATTTCATTTCCAGTATAATATTATTGGAGTTACTGATTCCAAGATCTATCTTAGTCATATCTTGAATTTATGAAATTGAATTTGAATGGTGAAAATTCAAATGCAATTTTAAACAGATGAATTTTTTTTTTTTTTTTTTTTTTTTTTTTTTTTTTTTAGTATTTTATTTTTTAAGTTTATAAAATTATCCAATAGAAATGTGATTATGTATATTTTATATATATATATATATATATATATATATATATATATATATATATATATCTTTCTCATATTTCAATAATAATAATAAACAATATTCCTTAAAATTATAAAAAATAAAATAAAAAATTAATTTATAATGTATAAATGAAACATATTTAAAATCATTCTGTCACCACATAAGAGATATTTCAAAATCTAATTAAAAGCTATCAATTAGAATCCCTTTGATGGGAATAATTCCAAAACATGATCTATCGATAAATGCGCCTGTTTAATTTGTGATCAGTTTCATGGATATCCATTATAATAAAGAGATTTATCTCATGCTGGCCGCTAATTCTATCTGGAGACATCAAATCAAATCACTCTTACTCTCTTGTTGACGTAATGCGAGTTGTTGGTATGCCGGTAACACTACTGGCATGTACGGTATTTGCGTGTGCCTTTGTTAGGCGTGTTTGAGGAGTTACGCTGTAGTGATGTTGCTCTCAATGAGGCTTGATGCAATTTTAAATTAATGATTTCATGGCATTCTCAGGTGAGGCATTCTTAGGTTAGGATATTGAAAACATGCGCCCTCTGGTTTCATCATAAATGCGTCACCATGGTGGATCCTCTCATACCCTCTGCCATGATGGAGACCAAAATCATTACCGATAGATTTACGTAGTAAAGAAGTATGGAATGCAAAGAAGCGGTGACAATAAAGTTATTTCAGCAAAGATTTTTTTTTTTCGCAGTCTGCTTCCACAAAAGATTTGGATTCAAGCACTTCGTAAGATTTCCAGATTCAAAAGCGGATTTCAGTTTTCAAGCACTTACGCCCAAAGATTTTTTTTCCGCGAGATGCAGCTGCGATTTGTGATGACAACCTAGCCTATTCTGTGCCTTGCGTCCCAGCCTTTTTTGCTCCTGGAAGCTTTCTTTGGTGCCAAAGACCGTTGACTAGTTAGGCTCACAGTGGAGCCTTGGGGAATACATCTATTCTTAAGTAGAAGTGGGCCAGGAAAGGCGAGGTGTCGTCCCAACTACTCTAACCGGGAGGGTATGATGGGTATGAGGCCAATTGGAAGCTTCTGAGTCTAGATCGAGATGATGAGGACACAGGAAAGGTGAATGGAATCTACTTGTTATGATGGTATCCTCTTTCTACCCGATTTTGACAAAACTGGTGTCGATAATCTGACCTTGGGCACAGACATCTATCAACTATTTGCTTGCTTCCATGTAACTCCCCACATCCTTATAAAATAGCTTTCTATCTTCTTTTTATGGACCTGTATACTTAATTTAGATGATGGTGAGTGAGCTGTATTCTAAGTGAGAAGACTTCCTCCCTTCAGTTCCGACAATCTCACACCATCACAACAACCGAGCTGTCCAACTGCGGCCAAGGGTATGGGGTGGGAGACTTGTCTTGAAATGACTACGTTACTTTCTAGCTTCAATAGCGCTTTAAAAAGTGAGTTGGGGTGAGGGAACCTGAATGCAGTGTCATATTCAAATCAACAGTTCGATACGTGGAATGAAACGTGATGTTAAGCAGATGGATTCGATTGACTCTTATGTCAACTCATATATGTGTTATTTCCCGAATATAGATAAAACTGAACACTGTATCAAACCAAAGTCGCGTCTCGTTTCTTCCCTTCCTGTGATTCACAGGTTACAATTGCGAAGGCTGTATATTGGTAGATTGCGGTTATAATGGTTGTGGAAGTCCCAGGGTCAAACCCAGGGGCTTCTCAAATCTGTCTACATCTTGATTTTTCCACAAATTCATAAATCCGATCCGAAGCCCAGCGTTGAGCCAAACCCAAAATAATATTAGATGGAGTGGTGATGCTAATTACATAGGCATTCCGGTGAGATAAGCGAGGGAGACAGGGGATGTCTCTCTAGATGCCTATGGTTCCTACTTGCATAGTCTACGGTTCTTCCCAAACCTCTCAAAAGTCTTGATATCGGTTGCCTGTGGCGCCCAATGTGCCTCACCTCTTACAACTATGGTTCTCTGGCTTCTACGCGGAGTTTATTTTAACTATTGAGACATCGGGCTTGTTGATTAATGCAAAGTTATCAGATTTCGTCGATCAAGATCCAATTATTCATGAAGGAATCTATGTTAGTTCTGGAAGGGAGATGTATATTTTCATGTCCGGAATTTCGCCAGTGGTGATCCCTTTATCAACGCTATCGAGTTGAGAGCCATCCAAAATGGCATGTATGGCCAGGCTAAGTTAGGAACAATTTTGTATTTACTTTCAAGGGTAAATGTTGGTGGAAAATCGATAGTCAAGTTAGCGAGTTCTCTGGCTTCTACGCGGAGTTTACTTTAACTATTGAGACATCGGGTTTGTTGATTAATGCAAAGTTATCGGATTTCGTCGATCAAGATCCAATTATTCATGAAGGAATCTATGTTAGTTCTGGAAGGGAGCTGTATATTTCCCTGATCGGTAATTACGCCAGTGGTGATCCCTTTATCAACGCTATCGAGTTGAGAGCTCTCCAAAATGGCATGTATGGCCAGGCTAAGTTAGGAACAATGTCGTATTTACTTTCAAGGGTAAATGTTGGTGGAAAATCGATAGTCAGGTTAGCGAATTCCTATGTACAACATATACACAGGCTTTGCAGAGGCCGAACAAATACGAAATTAAAAAGGAGAGAAACAACAGGGACTCCATATTGAAGTTCCATTTGGTGTTCCCTCCTTGGAGGTCGATATCGATACCGCTTGTTCCAGTAACCCTAACGATTCCATTGATACACTGAAAACAAAATCGCTTGCCATCCTCACTATCCTCAGCTGTTGGCAGCTTACATGGATTTCTAGAAGGTAAAATAACGAATACCATCTGGTTCAGTAACTATATTTATAATTGCATCAAAGGACTGGGATACCTGCGTCGCCAAAAAAAATTATGGTTTACAAGCAGGATGTTGCCATTTTTAGTGGAGGCTCGTTGTTCATACGTATGCGCCTTTCTTCTTTTGTAAATTGATAGTAATATGTGATGTTGATTTTAGGCCTTTCCTTATTTCTGGTCGAACTATGGAAACGATACTAACGGTTCTCAAAACTATCTACTTCAGTCTCTTGCTCATACCATCTTGGATGTATGCCTCTATTTTCAGATTGGGACTCCTCCTGAAGTGGTCACAGTACCGGATGAGATTAGTCAGGGAAAGTTCCATTTGGTGTTCCCCATCTTGCTTGCCTTTATTCTCAGTGCATTGACTTCTTTTGGATCCGCAACTGTGGCAGATCCTTGATTGCAATAGCTTCGCTGAGATTTTTGTGAATATATAATAATATGATGTAATAGCAAAGGATGAGGAAAACTGTGAAATGAATTTGAAATTTATGGAGATGAGATTTGCAAGGCTATTCAACAAATCTATTTGATTATGATAATGTACTAATGCTTGGAATGGTTTAGCTAAACAATTAAAACTGTATCATATGTTTCACTCGTATTAGTTATAAAGATTCTACATGTTCTTTCTTCAAAATATGTTTTTCATTAGTAATTTTAATTTATTTACACATGAAATAGAATTAAATGGAACAATCCCTACATTATTTCAATATATAGTTTTATTGTTGAAAGTGATTTTTCTTGTTGCACATAATCACTCTTGTTATAAGCATAATAGACGAGGATGTTGAACTAATTTAGAAATTTAGAATAATTATAGAAGGTTATAGAGTTTATAATGTGTATGACTATTGTATCTGACAAGTAAAACAAAACTTGATTCTATGTGCAACATCATGGTTTCTATATAACAGGTTAAGAACAATTTAACAAAAGAAATACACAACACAAG
>SNQJ01S0105409.1:0-27278 GCA_010110895.2 Picea sitchensis
TTGAAAATTTTAAACTTGTTTTCACTTCTTATTTGATTGTTGTGAGAGTGTTCTTTTTGTTTATATGATACTTGCTCTCGATTGTCTGAACTGCAAATAGTGAAATCTTGTTGGAATAAGAAGCATTGAATCAAATCAGTTTATGCTCATTATTAAACAAAAATGTATTTTTTTCATGATTGGATTTTGGATATTAGAACCAATTCCTGAATAGTTTAGCATTGAATTGGATTCTTGTTGAAAGAAATTACATGGAATTTCTACATTTTTGTGTTTAATAGCGAAAGAAAGAAAATTCTTCTCCTTCCCATAGATAGAATTTCATTGAAAATAAATGATTGCTTATCATTTTTCTTTTACTTCTTTTGGATTTGATTCATAATATAAACAGTTTCACTCTTATTCTCCTCTGAGTAAAGAACAACCACTAAAATAACCATTAATAAAAATTGATCTAGAAACTTTTTCTTTATAGATTCTTCCACCAACACTAGACTAGGATTAGCACTTTGGATTAGGTAGTGAGTACAACTCTCCAAAGAATTAAAAAAAAACTTAACATATTTTGATAGGGAGATCAAATCCAATTTTTGTATAAGCATAGATGGGATCCCCCTCTCACACATGGGTTACACACGAGGTCACGTTCGGGAGATCCACATAGATTATCCCTCTGTGGTTTAACTCTTCGTAGTAATAAGATCGTATATTGGGGGTTCTTCTTGAGGTTCACCTATTTTCATTTGGTCTTAGTGCTTCATGATTTCTGAATCTATTCGGGGTCCTCTACAGTTCTACCGGTCCACTTGTCCTCAATTCTCTTGATAAATTTCAGACTTGTTATCCTGCCCATACGCTCAGACTGGACTATCAACTGTACCCACCCAGAGGCTAACTATGAGTTGGTTTCTTTAGTAACCATAATCTTTAGGGTCTTTTCACAAGGTGACGGTGAAGGGAAGTCTTCGTTTTACCTGGAACAGACGGTGGTCAAACTCACTCGAGCTCCTTGGAGGGAAAATCCAAGATTACTGTGAGGAAGCTTGCACCAAGGCATAAGTATGTTAAGAAGGTCACCATCGTAACTGTTCCACCCACTCATATCCTATCTCCTTCTCAATTTTCTCATGCGATGTTGGATTTCATCACCAACTAGTACAGTCATTGAGAGAAGGTTTGTTTGCTTGTTGGTTTTTCTATATTTTTTTAGCGTGTGTTGTTGTTTTCATCATTTTTCAATATTGATCCTGTAGATGATAAAGGTCTTTGTAGATCACGTAGGATGCAAGGGTTTCCTCAAGAAGAAGGCTATAAACCCTTACCTCCTAATTCACTAGAAGACATTTACCATGAAGAGATAGAAACTTTTTCCGACGATGGGAGCGTTGCTACTCCTTTATTAGGTAATTCTGAAAGATCCTTGGTTACGTTTGAGGATCCCACTCCTCATACTACACCTCTGTCAGAAGATCCTATTGAACCACTCATGGTTCAATTAGACTCGTTCGGTAATATTATAGAAGAAGAAAACTTTGGTTTTCCATTGAGACCCATTACTGAGACATATATGGGATCCACAGAACCAATTTTTAATGATGAGTTTAGGACCCTCGTTCCTCCTATTGATGCAATAGATCCACATCAAACACCTACTCATTCTGTATGGAGGATTCCATTGGGATGTGATATTTATGAACATTTTGAATTTATTCGACAACCTCTCGATCCTCATGACCCTCTTGTCGTTGAGGTAGGACCTTCTGGGCAGACTATTTATCATCCCATCGAACAGGTCATGGATCCTACTTCTACATTAACACGAATCCACCCCAATGTTGGAGTCTTCACTCCTAATCATACACAAGGTATTTCAACCATTACTCCCACCGTTACACCTTTTCACACTACAGCTCCTCATGTTCCACAAGATCCTCTTGGAACACCTTTACAACAAAGAATGCAGACCCTTTCCAGACATACACAACCAATTGTGGGACATATCTCAACTAGGGAGAAACCACAGTCTAGTGGACCTATCCCTCCTTGGGGACAACCATCCTTTACCGGGACTATCCCTCCTGGGGGACAACCACCTTTGCACGTTCCTTCTGGAGGACAACCCCCCGTTACTAGTCAAACCACAGTTGTAAATCAACCTATGGCAGGGGGGAAACCCTCTTTTTCCAGAAAACCTTCAAAATCCTGGGGAGTACCTCAAGGAGGTACTTTTAATCAACCTTACCATGTGGGGAAATCATACCATAACCCACAGGGACGAGTATCAAATCATGTTCCTTTCGGATTATATTTAGGGAAACCTTATCCGGGTGTCCCAAATCCCACCTGGGGTCCTCAAGGAAAACAACCTTATCCTCCCCAAGGGTCTAATGTTTACCCTCAACAAGGACAAATGGTTTACCCTCCTTAAGGGAAAACTATTTATCCCCCACAACCAAATCAACCGACTTATACTCCTCGTAATCCACCCAATTTTCCCGCACTTATGAATGTTCCTCAACAAAAACTAAATCCTACCTATACTGGTCAATAGAAACCATATATGGAAGGGCCTACTGGATACAATTATCCACCTCAACCAATTTATGGCCCTACTGGTGTTCCTATGCCACATCAGTATCACCCTATGGTTAACTAAAAATTACCCTTTCTTGCAACACTGGATCTCCCAGACTTGTCTCGCTTGACAAATGATCCCATATTACATTTTCCTTTTTGGCCAGTAATTCCTGCTAAATTACCTTCTGACATCCCCAAATTTGATGGTAAACCTAGGGAAGACCCAAACAACCATGTGATGGCATTCCATTTATGGTGTTCATCAAACTCATTGATGGATGATTCTATATGTTTGTGTCTCTTCCAGTGTACACTAATGGGCTCTACAGCCAAATGGTACATTGAACTTCAACTTGGTTCCTTTCAAGACTTCAACTCACTAGCTATGGCCTTTCTCACACATTTTCAATTACCCATCTATTACGAGACTGGTACTTAAATTTTAACCTCTCTTCATCAAACGAACTCTGTATATATCTCTGATCACATTCATGAATGGAGACGACAAAGAAGGTTGATTAAAGTGACCATTCCTAACCATCTATTCACAGAATGGTTTACTAAATCTCTTTTACCTCCAATTGCTCATGATGTCTGTATGGGTGGTGTAGTCATTGAGGAAGAGGCCATTTCTCAAGCTCAGTACTTAGATTTGATTTACTCCCAATATGGTATGTTGTATGAGTTGATTCCAAATGCTACCCATACTCTGATCGATCTATCCAAACCTTCTTCCATGGAACATGTGGATGGGGTTATCAGTACTGCCAAAACCCAATATTTATCACAGTTAACTGGAATGACAAATCGCTTTGTTTATGCACTCTTCACTAGTTCAACTTCACTCTCCTCTACCTCCCTCCCGACTCAAATTTCTGAGGTGAATGCAGTTCAATTTTCCTCTTCACAACAA
Source organism: Picea sitchensis (assembly GCA_010110895.2). Classification (NCBI taxonomy): domain Eukaryota; kingdom Viridiplantae; phylum Streptophyta; class Pinopsida; order Pinales; family Pinaceae; genus Picea; species Picea sitchensis. The sequence continues at coordinate 3,491 of SNQJ01S0105409.1, forward strand.
TCTGGGGGTAAGAAGAAAGAAAAAAATAAACCCAAAAATAATAACAATAATAATGAACATCCCAAAACACAAACTCCACCACCTGTTGCTGAAAAGAAACCATAGCGAAAACCGAAATTCCCATGTCTTATTTGTGGTGAATATCATTTCACCTGAGACTGTCCACATCGTGACGAAGTTGAAAAAAAATTCAAAGGGAATTCCCAACCTGTTTTGTTAACACAGCCTTTTCCTTAGCAATAGTCCATGGCTTCTCAAGCACATGCTCCTCCCGCAAGGGGCAGTTCCATCCACCCTCCTAGTGATGAAACCTCGATGAGTGCTCATATTTATATGTTCAATGGGATTGATTTAACCACTCACACCACCACATATGACACATCAGCTAAGCCTGATAAAGAAAAGGTCACTAACGGTAACCCACCAGATCCATCTCTTGCTTCCATTAGTCCTCTAGTTGGGTCACTTCATATAGAAAAATCGAGTTTCGACTCTATTTTATGCCCTCACAAGAGCACTATTCGCAAGTCAACTTTTAATCCTAGTTCATGTGTCGCCGAAAACTACAACATAGTTGAATATTTGGCTCAAGCACTATGTGTATGTCCGCTCTTGAAGTTATACATAATTTCCCAAGTCAACGTAGAACACTCTTGGCTTCCATTGGCTCCATCAATCCTAAGTCGTCAAATAATATCATGTTTAACCTCGACAACTTCAAGTCAGGTCTTTCTCACTAGCTTGCTTTTCAAATTGATGTAGTAGTTCATAACCAACACATTCACCGCACCATATTGGATGAGGGATCTTCCACTTGTGTCATGTCGTTATCTTGTTAGAAAGGATTAAAATCACATGTGTGTAACCAATCCCCTACCATGTTATGAGCATTCGATGGGCGAGGTTTTCATCCTCACAGACTTTTGCAGTCCTTAGTCATTCAGTTGGGAGGTACGACCATCTTCGTTGATGTAGAGGTAGTCAATGATCCCCTTGATTACAACTTGTTATTAGGAAGAATTTGGTTCTATGCCATTATTGTCATCGCTTGATTCGTGTTTCGATCTGTATAATTCCCTCATGAAGGTAAAGTTGTCACTATTGACCAGTTAGATTACTATACACCCGAAGCTCGCACTCCCGCCACCAACAATATTCTATTATTGGGAGATAGTGAGATCACTTATGAAAGTTTTGGTGTAGGTATTTTAAAATATTCTTCCCTTATGGGTACTTTCCCTGCACCACTTCCTCCCACCACACAACATATTTCCACAATCAATATGATCTCGACTATGGCCTATCAGTCTTTAGAATCATTTGATCCTTGGGTTGTTCCTAGTCCGTTAGAATTCGATGCACTAGGTGATGTTATGCCACTTAGTCCAACCGAGGCTTCATACGATGTTATCCAATCTACCTCTCCCTCCTTGGATGAACAACATCTATTGGCATCCAACACTTATTGTTTGTCATCTTGGTTGAATTCCTTGTCTACTACTTTTGACTACATCTCATAGAATTTTCCATCAGATGAATCCATTATGGAAATGCTTAGTATCAAGGAGGTACCTTGGGATGACAACCATCATCGATTATCTTTTCTTCCTAGTCTAGATGAAATTCAAGATGATATACACTCCATCTTCCCCCCAATGTTGTTGATTCTCCCCAATCTCCTATACTTACCTAGGATACTACTTCCGAGGGGAATTTAAGCAACATCTCTTCTACCATTTCTATCGATATTTCGATCAAAGATGGTATTGTGGAAAATTTTAATCTCGGTGCTAATTGTTTTCTCGAGGAAGTGGAAGATTACACCACTTTATTTAAAGAATTTTGCAATGTCTTCTCTTGGAGATACGAGAAAATGTCATGGATTGATCCTTCGATCATTGTGCATGAGATAAAAAAAACTACCCAGGAGTTAAACCTGTATGAAAAAAACTTCTCCTGGTTCATCTTAAGAAAACCACAGCCATAAAGGAAGAATTTGAAAAGCTATTGAAATATGGCTTTATCTATCTTGTCCCCTTGACAGAATGGGTTTCTAACATCGTTCTGGTTGCTAAAAAACAAGGAACCATTCGTGTCTGCATTGATTATAGGGATATCAACAAGGCTCTTCCCAAAGACAACTAACCTACACCCTTCATTGACCAAATCATTGATAATTGTGCTGGCAATGTTATTTTCTCTTTCATGGATGGATTTTCGGGGTATAACCAGATTCACTTTCTTCTAATTAATCAACATAAGACAACCTTCATCTTCCCATGGGGAACATTCACTTATTGAAAATTACCTTTTGGTATAAAAAATATTGGTGCCATGTACCAGCGGTCCATGTCATATGACTCCCACAATATCAAACATATTGCATAACCCTATCTCGATGATTTACCTTCCCATTAATCTAATCGACAAGACCATGTTGGTCATTTAAGGGCTATTTTCTTCGATTTTAGTTCTACTGTATCCATTTGAACCCCCAAAAATTCATCTTCGATGTTGAATTAGTTTAGCTCCTCGGTTTCATTGTCTCTAAAGATGGAATTAGGGTGGATCCCTTAAAAATTAAAGCTATTATTTCTTTACCTCCTCCCAACAATCTGACCCAACTAGAAACTTTGCAAGGGAAAGCAAACTTTCTTCATCTTTTTATATGTAATTACGTCGATCTTACTAAAGGATTTATGTGTTTTTACAGAAAGACACTCCTTTCATCTGGTATGACACTGCTCAATTATATTTCGATGCTATTAAGCATGCATTGACTCATACACCCCTTTTGCATCACCCGAATTATGCACGAGACTATATCCTTTATTTGGCAACCTCCACTTCCATTATTTCTATGGTGTTAGTTCAAGAGGACCCTAACGGTGATGAACATGTGATCTACTATCTGAGTAAGAGTCTATATGGTCCCAAGCTCCGATATTCACACGTTGAAAAGTTGGCTCTAGTAGCCATCATTGTCGTCGAGAGATTTCACCATTACATCCTATTACGCACTACCACGGTCATTGCGGACTCAAACCCCATGTATCATATTCTGACACGTCATGTCCTTGGGGAAAAGTATTCCAAATGGATCGTTATTCTTCAAGAGTTTGATCTCAAATTTGCCAAGTCAAAATATAAAAATTCCTTGGTTTTTGTAGAACTTATATGCGATCTTCCCCATGCTGATGAAGACACTGAGCCCAGTGATTTTCTTCCCGCTGAATCTTTGTTCCTCATCATCACGTTCAACCCTTGGTATGGAGATATTCTTCTCTATCTTTAGACCCAACGTTTTCAGCTCGATATCTCCCGTGAAGAACGTCGTCGTATTAACCACCATTCTAAACACTACCTTATCATTGATGACACTTTGTTTTGTCATGGTATTGACACTATCCTATGACATTGTTTAATCCAAAATGAGGATGAACATGTTTTAAATGACTGTCACCTTGGATATTTTGGCGATCACCTTTCTTGGATGGATACAGCTCATAAAATCCTACGTGTCAGTTATTTTTGTCCCTCCATCTTCAAAGATTGTATTGATGCTATCAAAAATTTCCCACCCTGCCAAGTCTTTCACAACAAGGCATGAACCCACCTTGCTCTGTTGCATCCCATTATCGCCATTAACCCCTTTTCCAAATGGGGCATTGATTTCATGCAATGTAAGCCTACCTCAGTCGAGGGGCACAGTTATATCATTGTTGTCGTTGATTATTTCACTAAATGGGCTGAGGCTATGCCTACATTTCTTAACAATGGTTTTACTGCATCTCTCTTCATCTTTAACCACATCATCACTCTATTTAGTGTTCCATAATCCATTGTCACTGATCATGGTTCACATTTTCAAAACCATATGATGAGTGAGTTACATGTCAAGTTGGGTTTTCACCATGAAAACTCATCCCCCTACTATCCTCAAGCAAACAGACAAGTTGAAGATATCAACAAAGTCCTTAAAACCATGATCGAACACATGGTGGGGGAAAACAAAACTTTTTGGAACTTGCAAATTTTCTTCGTCCTCTAGGCTTACCGCACCTCAATGAAAACTGCAACTAGATTCACTCCATTCTAGTTGGTATATGACATCAAAGTAGTCTTACCAATCAAGTGTGAAATTTCGTCGTTGAAACTCATCATAGAATTCTTGACTCACACCTTTACTGAAGAGGAATGATTCCTATATCTGACTAAGTTGGACGAAACACATCGTGATGTTGATCTTGTTAACGAGACATATCAAAAATGAATGAAGAGTCAATATGACAAATCCGTTCAACCTCGTACTTTCACAGAAGGAGACCTAGTCCTCATTTATGACCAAGATCATGATAAGCTAGGGACAGGAAAGTTATAACCTCTGTGGCATGGACCTTATATCGTAAAACGGGTATTACATAGAGGTGCCTATGAGCTAGTTGATTGTAAGATACCAGATATATAAAATATGCAGAACAGAAATGAAATGCTAGAAATGGCAGAATAACAGTAAAATATCCAGCATAATCTTCACAATACACATAAATGATATACGAAATAGAAATAGAAATAACACTTTGATTCAGATAGCAATGTTCATAGGCCTCTTCAAGGGGGCAACCTCCAGTCGAGCAGTGCCCTGTTACAATAATCTCCAAGCAAGGGTTTTCATATCCTCGACCCTTATTTATACTAAATATGTCTATTAAGAGAAGCATCTAGAGGAAGATCCTTCTAGAAGCAGAAGCTTCTATTAGGTCTTCTTACATCCTCCTTGGAAGATCCTTCTAGCGTAAGCTTCTATTAGGTCTTCTTACATCCCTCTTATTCTACTTTATTGAAAGGCCCTATTAATACTGACTCCTATTACATCTCTATCACATTGATCTACCCATGTGCTGGTTAGGACCTTAACACGTCTCCGCTCTCTTTAAATATCCTTGTCCCTAAGGCTTGAGATGTGGAAACTCAAGCATGTATCGGTAGTCGTTCCCGCAACGCCTGGAGTCATATTTTTCCATTGTACTAGCACTTCCTGATGGTTCTCGACATAGGCGACGCCACACGCTGGTCCAAAACTAGTTCTCGGCTAGGCCAAATGGATCCTTCTTCGCCTAACTCGAAGGTTGGTTTGAATTTGGCAATCGCTCCACCACCTTCTTCAAGCATGAAACATGAAAACAGAATGTAGCTTCGACCGACCGGCAGAGCTAACTAATATGTGACTTTGTTCCACACACTTGAGAACCGTGTAAGGGCCAAAAAAATTTGGGTGCTAGTCATAATCGTCATGCTTGAAGGAAGTTTGTTTATATGGTTGTAGTCATAAACACCTCCGGATCCCCTTCTACAAATTGACGCTCGGAGCTTAATTCCGATCCGCCACGCTTCATTCCTATTTTGGGCGACCAAGTTTTCTTTAAGTGTATGAAGGATATCCCTTCTCTGACCGTAGGTGTTTTGTCAACCGCCTAGACCTTCGAGGTACCCAGAAGTATGAGAGAACCTAAGGTGGCTTATGTCCACATATATCGCTTCAAAAAGGAGTCATGCAAGTGGTTGTATGGTATGTAGTGTTGTACCACCATTCGCTTAGGGTAACCATTGAGCCCACTAGTGTTGTTTTTCAGAGGCAAATAACCTCAAATATGTTTCCAAACACTTGTTGATCTAATTCTCGCTTGACCATCTCAACTGGGATGATAAGTCGAAATGAGATGCAATTGTGTGCTCAGGAAGTGTCGGCTTGCCAAAATTGCTTGTGAAAGTTGGGTCTGATCGTAAACAATAGAGTTTGGCATGCCATGAAGCTTGAAGACCCCATCCATGAAACTTTGAGCCACCGCGGATGCAGAAATGTGGTGAAGAGAAAAAATGAGCATACTTGGAAAGGCTTATCCACCACCATCATTATGACTCCATTTATTCCCCGATTTGGTAAGCTCCGTAATAAAGTCCATAGAGATATCCTCCAAATAGCAAGGGGAATCTGAAGCTGAGGGTGCCCTAATATTTGACTGCTTTCTCCTTGTTGCATCGACACACCCTCACATTCGTACCACAAACTATAATGGATGTCCTGCTTCATACCATCCGTTATGAACATAAAATATACATAAATAGATATTCATAACATAATAATAGTAATAGTTAATAAATAATAATTATTAATAATGAAAGGTCATGTCTCAAAGGACATGACTATTGGTAAAGGGCACCGTAAGGTAAGTATATAAACAAGCCCTCATTTCAATTGTAATCATCTCATTATATCTTATATCTTATTATTCATTTATTGTTTACAGTCCTATATGGATTATTTTATTATATTCCAAGTATTTTGAATAATTCTTATGTGAGCGAACTTTGTCTCGCTCCCCATTTGGTATCGAAGCTTTGTTTTCCGACATCTCTAATTCCTTTGGCTGTCCTTATCGCATTTTGTTCCGATCCGCTTAGCCAATCCCAACGTTCTCGTGAGTTTCTCTTCAAGTTTCTTCAGTCACATCACAATAGCCCTGGCTAACAATTTGTTCGTAGAAGTTCGTGGAAGTTCAAGTCTTTGACCACCAATCAGGCCATTGGCCATCTCTTTAAAAAAAAGAAGAAGAGATAAATCCGTTGCAAATTCAAAAGAAAAAGATACATTTTATTCCAAAAAAAAAAAAAACCAGTTTATATATATACTTAAATAAAATTTAATATAAAAAAAAGAGTCAAGTGTATAAAATCTTATCTATATATATATATATATATATATATATATATATATATACATATATATAAAATTCATCTATCTATCTATATATATATATATATATATATATATATATATATATAAAATAAAAACCAAGTCCACCATATATATATTTCCAAATAAATTAAAAAATTAAAAATAAATAAACCATTTACAAACATATAATTAAATAAAAGAAAAAATTAATCGTTAATATATATATATATTGCATAAAAAAACAAAAACTCCTGCATAAAACCTCCCTGTGGCTCCCTCATATCCCCGTAACCCCTCCCCATTTTCCCCTGTTCGTCTCATTTCCCGTCCCCTTAAAATTCCATTACCCTGTCCCCTTCAAACCCCACGTAACTCTTCCATTATCCTATTCCCATTCCCTTCCCATAACTCTGTACCGTAAACACTACCCTTCCCTATCCCCACTTTTCCTTTCCCTGTAACTCCCGTCTCTGTGCGTAATCGTCCCTTGTTTCCCGTAACCCTCCGACCCTTACACACTCACCCGCATCACTCCCACTACAACTGCCGCTCACTGTAACCCTCCCCCGTAAGCTACCCCGTAACCCTCCCATAACCCGTCCCTCCCCACTATCATCTTATTATTGTCTTATAACCCTCCCCCGTAAGCTATTTTGTAACCCTCCCGTAACCCGTCCCTCCCCGCTATCATCTTATTATTGTCTTACTATTCCAGAAAGGTCGTCTGAATACTACTTGCAGACATGCACCAGGAATAGCCGCCACCACCATTCGAAAATTGTGGACGAGATAAAGCCCAATTAGCAGCCAATTCAAAAAAAAAAATCTGAATCTGATTACCGCCGCGGAGGTAAATGATCCAAGTTACACAGAATTCAAGAAGAATCGTTGTCATTGTACAAACAAGAGATTGGGCCTGTTGGCTCCAAAATAGTGGTGTAGTGGTGTTTACGCACTGTGCAGATTATCAAAGACACCACTCGAGCAATAAAAAAAATGAAATCGTGTGTGAATTGAGAATTTGTCATTGCCAATAAAAAATTGTGGGTTCGATCTATCTGCCCGCCACCACCGTCAAGTTTGGGAAGAATATTGAGGTCAACGGACGGTTTTGAAGAATCGCCACAACCATTAAAATTAGTTGACGTGACCTTACCCAATTTCCTTAATACCCATCAAACATATTATTAAGTTGCTAAGCCAAATGATATACGTGAATACAAGACATCTGGATAAGATCGTAATGTTTCAAGGAAAATGTTTCAAGGAAAATTCATGCCATCCTAAAAGTAAGATAACCTTGAGTTATATACCAAAATATATAACACATTAAACACAAATTATTAAATACAAATTGGGTGTTGTGAAACCACTATTTAGTAAAGATTATAAAGGATCTTCATAAGTCCAAAAAGAGAGTATTAATAAATTGTTTAATACACCTTTAAAGAAAAAATAAAAATAAATAAAATAAAGTGAAACAAAGAAGAAAAACAAAGGCTAAGAAGTGAAAAGGCATTACTACTATCAAAAGTTAAAAAATAAAAAAATAAAAAAAAAAAAAAAAAAAAAAAAAGAACAATTCAAAATGGAAGGAGGAAGATTCCCCCCTACTTATAAAAAATATGAGGATCCCTTATTAAATGTTAATGGATTATTCAGAAAGAATATCAACATCGCTATTTGCCCCACCGCTAGGAAAAATCACATTATCGTTGCCCTGGCAAACCAATTAATGGTTTTAGAGCCAAAGATAATTGAAAACGTATCTTTTCGATGGGAAATATGAAATTAAAAACCTACAACTATCTATTGATAAGTACAAATTCATAGGTCAATTCAATGTCGTGTCAATCTATGAAGACAATGTTGATATAATTCTAGGGTCAACTTGGGTAGATACATTAGGTACTTTTATGTTCAACACCAAGAAAGTTTTACTTTCTTATAAGAAGAAGAAATTCACATTACAGGACGCTACAATGAAGCCAATTTCAAAATCTCCATCATCAGAAGACCTAGAGGACATATCAGAAGTGATCCTACCAGATAACCAGAAGTCAATACACAAGTTGCAAGATCGAATAGCAGCATAGTGACAAAACTACCGCTGAATACACAAATAGATTTCTCATTTAAGAAATCATAATAAAAACTACTTGCAAAAATCACGAAGTCCAAGGAGAAGAAGCAGAGTTTTCAAAAATTTGAACAAGAAAATGAAGGTCTCCAAGAGAAATTAATCTAAAAAGAGGAAGAAAGCTCATGCCAAAGGAACCTTTAATCAAAAGTTACCTAACAAATTAAAATCTTAAAGGACGAAGAAAGCAAGGAGAATCTAGAATCAAAAATAAAGATGACCCTGGAGAAGAAAAAGAACTTTTACTTTATTACATCTACATAATCAAGATTTATTAACTCGTATTAAACGACTCAAGCTAATAATAAGAAGTCTTTACAAGGAGAGCTATATCACAAAACATCATTAATCGACAAGGAAACAAGGACTGATCCAATAGAGAATTTATCCGACATTCAAATTTCGACAAAAGGAACCAATACAAAGTCAAATAATGCCCATATTCAAAAGAATGCTTATGCAGACAGATCACTACAAACATCAAAAGAATATGATTCAAAGGAAAAATCACAAGAGATTAGGATGTCTTATCATCATCCAAATCACAAGAGTCATTATGACCAACCACTAGGAGAAGAGGAAAATAAAACAATGTTCTTCTTACCAACAAATAAAAATAATTAATCGCAAAGAACGAAGACAAAAATCAACAACTTGGAACAATCAATCATCCAACAATTCCAATGAAAGCAGATTTGGGATGGATCACTCCCAAAAAGATGCAACACCTTAGTTTGGGAATTCAAAGGTTATATTATCTTGTTTCATCGAGAGCCGCAACTACAAGCACAAAAGATATGAGAAGACATCGTGTGCCAGAACAAAATTTCAAAGGGAAGCCTTCCGGTGATTATGCTTTGGGACAAAGCATTTTTAAGGGGAAGGCAATGTTATGAACATAAAAATATACATAAATAGGATATTCATACATACACAGTAATAGTTAATAAATAATAATTATTATTACGAAAGGTCATGTCTCAAAGGACATGACTATTGGTAAGGGCACTCCTGCGTGGCATATAAACAAGCCCTCATTTCTAATTGTAATCATCTCATTATATCTTATATCTATTATTCATTTATTGTTTACAATCCTATATGGATTATTTTATTATATTCCAAGTATTTTGGATTATTCTTGTGTGAGCCAACTTTGTTCGCCCCACCATCCCGCGTAAAAGAGCCTTTGACTTGGTCATATGTTTTGCTGAACCCTAAGTGCCCCGCCAGGGTGTATCATGAAGCTTAGAGAGTACCGCGGATTTGAGCTTGGATTGTTTACTAAATACAAGCAACCTTTGTATCGAAGCTCATCCCTCGAGCCAAAGAAATCTCTGGGGAGCCCTAGAGCTCCTTGTTTTGCGCTTGTTGGATCGGGGATGAAAACCAGTCTTGAAGCCATTCCTCGGTGCATAGCTTGCACTAACGGTACCAAGGAAGAAAGTAAGTGCGATCCTTCATCTCATATATTTGATGCATCCGCCATGACATTGTCTTTGCCCTCTTGTAAAATGATCTCATAATCATATCCAAAGTATTTAGTCACCCATTTCCTCCCCGGAGGAAATGTGTTGTTCCGTAGTGCACTGAGGCTTTAATGGTCCAGATAATTTAATCAAGGTTCTATGATAAGGACGCCATAATTCAATGGCATGCAGAATCTACAACATTTCTTTTTCATAAATGGGTTTTGCCCAGATTCCTTTCTCGAGGCTCTTGCTAGTGAAGGCCAAAGGCTTACCCTCTTGCATAAGGACAACATTCCTTTCCCCTCGGTAAGGCCACATTCCAACACAAAGGTCTTTGTAGTCGGAAGGGCCGTGAACCGAGTGGTTCATGGCCATTTCGTTTTGAAAAGCTTGAGCAGCGACCCGAGTCCAAGTGAAAGAGTTCTTTTGAGGAGGGTCATGAGAGGTGCCGCAATATTTACATAATTCTTAACAAACTTGTTATTATCGCAAGTTTGTTAGGCCCAAAAATCCATGTAAGATTAGAGTCTGCACGCCCGCTCTGCATAGCTTCAATCTTTAGGATCCATCCTGATGCCATATTTTCCAACCCGATGACCCAAGTATTCCACTTCGAGGCACCAAAAGAACATTTGGACCAAGCTTGATGAAAAGTTGGTGCTGCGAGAGTAGGTGGAGAACTTGATCCACATGAGTAAGATGAGTTCATCCGTGTTTTTCTATAGATGAGGATATCATCAAAGAAAACTAGGACAAAATGACGGAGAAAAGGAGGAAGACATGGTTCATGAGGCTCTAGAAGGTGGAGGGGGCATTACACAAACCCAAAGGGCATGACCAAAAACTCATAGTGGCCTCATGAGTGCGAAAGGCCATATTGGGAATGTCAGCCTTCATAATGCGTGAGTATTTGCGATGTAGCCAGAGTGAAGATTAAGTTTGGTAAAGAATTGGGCACCACTCAATCGACTATCCAGAGGTCATCAATGATGTGAATGGGAAATTTTTCTACGGTGGTCGGCTTTGTTGAGAGAACGAAGTCGACATCTCCAAGAACCTTCTTTATTCAGTACCATGATGACCGGGGACGAGTAAGGTATTTGAAATAGACGCATGACGCCATCCGTAAGGAGTTCCTGACCATTTTTTTCAATTTCATTTTTGTGCAAGTAAGTGGCGATATGACGATATTGGGGAAGGCTTCCTAGGACAAGGGGAATGGAATGATCACAGCCACCTCGTGAAGGGGGAGTCCTTGGGAGTGGAAAATACCGCTTGATGTTTAGAAAGGAGGGATTGAAGGTCTTGGGGTACCACGGGTGTCTCCGTGGTTTGCATACATGGAGTTGAGAAATGACACCGTAATGACCTTTGAGTTTTTTTCCATGTGATGAGAATTGATGACTTCAGGTGAACCAGCAATGATGCCTTGGAATTTATATTGTAGGCCATGTGGTTGACCAGATGGTTTAATTTTGAAAATCCATGAGAATGGGACCCAAAGTTCTTAAACAGTCTGCACCCAACACACAATGTCACAATCACCCATCTCAATAGCAAACATATGGGATTTTAGTTGGTAGTCACCTATTTGGAGATGCACATTTTCGACAAATACCAGCCACATTTCATAGAACCACCATTGGCAATCATGATTTGGAAATTAAGGACAAAGATGGATGTAGCAATGGCTTCGGGCAAATGCTTAATGTATCAAAATTGTGGGTGCTGCCACTCATCAACTGTAATGATGACCTTCTAAGGTTTGATGGTTCAATTAACTTGACTGGGCTTAGGGTCGGTGCCGCGAGAGCTGCTGAGGGAAATGATTAGCCCCAGCTTCGAGGGTCTGAGGGAGGGTTTTCTCTATGTCGACTTCCGTGACTGCACAAGGGGGTGTCATCATCCTCTTCCAGAACTTCCTCAGAGATGGCCATAAAAATATTTTGTTCCTAAATTTGTAACTGGGAAATATTTTTCAATAACAGGCTTCCTTGAGTTGTCGCTCGCCATTTTAGCCTCCGGTCAATTCTTGGATCTTTAATGGGGCTGGAGGGAGTAGTGGGGCTTCATCGCTTGTGGGATAAAGGAAGGCTTACAGCTTTGAGAGGAAACAATTTGTTGTGCTTCTTTAGCTTTTTAGTAGCTCCACCCAAGTCGAGGGTCGAACCATGAAGATAAGGGTCTGGACCTCTTGAGGCCAATTGAGAAAACACTGAAAAGAAAGCATCATTGCCTTCTCATTTGGAAAGCCAGCCACCAAATGCGCCTATGAAGTCTTCGACCGTGTTCGATTGTTTCTAATTTTGTGCAAACCGCCCAATGGTTGGTGTCATTGTCAAAGCTTTCATAAAGCTCCGCCACAAATCGGGTCCAAAGCAATATACCCTTGATGGGAAGTTTTTCCATCGGGCCACCATTGCCCCGTTTTGATCTAGATGGAGAACAGTCTTGCTACCCGAGTTTGGCCAAGTCATCCGTAATGTTGTAGAGAGAGAGACATAATGTTCCATTCGTGTGACCCAAACCGGGGTCCAAGCTATCAAATTTGGTTACATCCAATCTGGAAGGCATATGTCCCATTCAAAGTGATGGGGTTGAAAGGAATGGGAAGAAGTTTCACCTTTAGTCTTTTATGTGCATCGTGAAAAGAGTCATCGGTAGAGATATTGAGTTTGGTGCAGAGTAATGAAAATACAGATTCAAGCTGGGCGGTCAGTTCATGTTTGACTTCCTCGCCATCAAGGCCGACCAAGACGACTACATTTCATGAGGCATTCATGGATGCATCACCAGAGGCAATAGTAGCACTGATTAGTTGCACTTCTTGTTGGGTATCGAGGAAGCCGTGATTGCAAGGTGTTGAAGCGAGACTTAGTTCTTGGCTACGAGTATGGGCAATGAGGGATGGGTGAACTGAAAAGGGAGGGGTCGGCTAAATATTTTGCGTAAAATGATATGGAGGAATGTGATAAGGGAGAAGAGATGACCCAATGGAATAGATTCAAATAATGGTGAAAAAATTTCCATCTTTTTTTTTTGTCGCTAGGGTTATACTTTGGTCTGAAGAATGTTGCAGTGTTGAAATCCCCAAATTTTGAACCAGAGAGAAATGTGTATTTACTTAGCAACCCAAACACAGATGCGCGGCAATAGATCTTGCCGTTTAATTTTTTTATGTTCCCCAAGGGTTAGGTATTCAAGGGTTCTGTTATCACTCCAGGCAACTCTCCTAGGCTGTAAGTCAGAGATGCCTGGTAACTAACTCTTTTTGGGAAATATTTTCTTAATAATGATGTGTTTTTGTGGATCAAGATGAATATCTAAGGACTGGACTGTGTTTTCAATACTGTCTAGGAATATAAAATTTCACAAGGCCTTCTAGCCATGCAGTCAGACAAGGTTTGAGTAAATGAGTAAGGAAACAACTATTGAACCAGATTATACTTCATACCAACAAGCACAATGGGTTTAATAACCAAAGAAATATCTTATGATCATCAACTTAATCAATCAACATATGAGATGACAGTCATATACAGATTGAATGAGCATTAACAAAGAACATTCACTCACAAGATATCAAAGGCAGGAAAGAGAAATCTGATAACACAACTGAGGGAAGCTTGAAATCTTTCATATAATAAGAATAAGTCTTTTTGTTACAGTGGCAGCATGGTAGCATCCAAAATCGAACCTCTGGTTCATGTTCTTTTCTAATATTTATAGGATTACAAAGCAGTTCTTTGATCCTAAAAACATGGATCAAATCAACTAAAAATAGCAAGTCAAAAAATTGTTTGCAAGATAAGTGGGATGTTTCCTCAAAATGAGGTCAATCCCTGATTTGTCTCTATTGACTGTTGGTGAAGTGTAGAACAACCTCCCAAGGCTAAATGATCATTCTCCAATGAATACCAAGTCTAGTTGGCTGATGTGGCAAAGTATCATGTCTTTCTGTTCAACATAAAGTGTCCATAGACCTTTGAAATAACTCCTTTCTCCATCATATATCAAAAATGACTGCTGAACTAGATCTGATAATTCATTAGACATGCATTGGAAAAGGTTCTGAATCTTTTCATATAAAAAATCCCTGACCTGTGTAAAAACTCATTCAATTCTGGACACACAGACTTTCGGTGGTTGACTGGAACAATTCCTGGGTGAGTTATCCACTGAAAGCGCCTGTTTCGGTGGTTAATGAGCACAATGGGGCTTGCCTAAACCACCAAATGTTGCACTTTGAAGACCTTTCAAAATTTCAAAAATGACTGTTCTGAAACTTCTTTTAGCACTCAAACTTTCTTGGATACTGTAGTCTTGATTCGAGCAAACCTTCGAACCTTTGCTGACTGTGTAGGGGAATCAGTTACATCTATTATAGTTGTGGCTAAGTTAGCCAAAGTATCTAACCCGGTTTGTTCCTCCTCTGGTGATTCCAACTTCTTTAGCTTGAGCCTCAGGATCCTAATCTGCCTGTATAATTTCATATTTTCCCTAATCAACTCTCTGTTTCTATCTTTGATTGAATCATGTTTTTCTTTAAGAGCTTGATTCTCTTTGAACAGTTCAGCATTCCTCTCAGTGAGGTTTGTGTTTGCTTTTTTAATTACCCTCTCCAATACTTCCATCTCATAAATCTCTCGCAGAAGCTTATTGATCTTCTTGGTCTTACCTTTCTGAGGCCTGCTTGATGAGGCTTCTGCTTTTGGTTTCCTGTGTGTTTCTGATGGCTTTGATGGAGGTATATTTATCTTTAGTTTTGCATCTTGTTTGATCTGCAATTTATCCTGTGCTTTTGCCATTTCCTACTCTGAATCAGAGTCACTATAAGGTAGGTTGAGAGGGTTTTTCCCTGTGACAAGGTTTCTGTCTTCAAACTTTAACTTCCTCTTGGTTCCTCCCTGTTTGCTGGGTGATGTTTTTATAGAATCCCTGGGCATTGAAATTCCTTTCCTCCTCCTGTGACTACTCTTGGGAGTAGGATCATTTCTGCATCTAGACTTCTTTGCTTTTATCTCTGGAGGTGTTTCTGTCTGAAACTCATTCCAGAACAAGAAGAAACTCCATTCTATTTTCTTCCTCTGAAGAGCTTCTTTGACAAGGAGGGTAATCAACCCCTGATGTGATATTCTGCTTATAACTTTAGTAGGCTGAGCTTTTACCTGTTTTTCCATCTTGATAAGGGTTCTATGAAAGAAATAAGGTAAGTTTAAGTGTTCTCTGCCTGTGAAGTGGTTCAACAATTTAAAATGGTAGTACATCACTCTGTTATAGCACCCTTCACAGGTGATGTATACCAAAATCCCCTTCAGAAGGATCTGCCACTTCGATTCAAGATAGGACATAGGAATGTCCTTCTTCCAAGTCAAAGTTTTATGCACTGGCAGCAGATATGATCTGAATTCAACATTTGAGGGTGAAGAGGTTTTAAACCAGCAATCCCCTATCCTAGACAACCCTGTGTATTCAACAATAGATGCTTCATCTATAATGAACTCCTCTCTGCCTATTCTAGCAATCCTTCCATCGTATGAGAGGGAAAATGCTTCAGCGACTTGCTGGTGGAAAGTTGTTAATTTATCACAATATGTGAAAACTCTGACCTGTTTAAAACATTCTGTAACTTCTGGATGATCTTCAAAATACCACATGCCATCTACTTCGGATCTCAAAGTAGGACTTACTTTTGACATGTCTCAATGTTAACTGTGTCTGAAACTGTGGGTAATAAAAATATTCGGGAGGCAACGGTTCTGGGAACAAGGGATACAGTCGATATCACTTATGAACAAACGGTGAAATCTTTTTACAGAGCGTAGGATTGATAAATTCCCTAAAATACCGACCCACATTCAAATGACAGTCTAACTGGGGAAAGTTGAAACTTCAAATTTTCGGGGGCAATTTTATTTATGAAATTTTGACGGGAGATAGCTTCGAGTATTACCTAATGACCCGATCAGATTTCCTTGACTCGAGATGCTGGCTAAACTTGGAGACACCTTGCCAATCGCCCGAGAAAGCGGGATCAGGATTTTGAAAGCACGATTTGCTGATAAAATCACGTGCTCGTAGCTATCTTTAGCGATCCTCGGGCTTCACTATGACACCTTGAGTTTCAAAATGAATGAATGACCTGCTAATGATGATTGATGTATCTGCCACTGAAAAGGAGGGAAGCTCTGTGCAATCGTATCCGGCAATGAATGCTCTGCGTGGATTTGAAATGATTAATGTAATGGATAAAACACAGTTGTTCGAACCTTTCGGACGACCGCCATGAAATCACATCATCTCCCACAATGAGAGCTTTCGACGGTTGTATTTCTCATCATTGCAACAATTTTTTACATCTGGCTCGTGCGAAAGCACGAGCTTTCTTTCTGCCCGTTGAAACATTTTCGGTGGTTGCATGGCTTCTGCCTCGACCCCCTTTTCTGTCGAAAATGAACACTTTCGGTGGTTAATGAGCACACGGTGGGCTCACCTAAACCACCGAAACCTGATATTTTGCTTTCTTCTTGACCGAACCAAAATCAATATGACTTTTGACATTATTTTGGAAAAACAGACTCTCTAACCTATTGATAAAAATTTAGAAATCAAATTTAGGAACCAACCTATCATCTAAAAATCAAAACAAATCTACTGATTTATTTGAGGAGTTAACACTGGCTCCTATTGGGGATGAACACCTCCCTGCGAGGTTTCAAGAACCACAGAATCAATGCCTTTCCTGGAAAAGAACCTAAAAACTAAACTATCTGCTAGTGTTCCATTGGGCATGGAGTTATTGAAAAATAAAACTAACACTATTTACAATGTCTAGGCTTTGCAGCCTTAGATGAAATAAAGTTTTAGAAAATGCCCATTTACTGGGCCATTGAACACTTCCTCACCCTCCAGATTTTGTAGAATGAAAGTATTATTGTTTTTCACCTGAGTGATCATAAAAGGGCCTGTCCACAAGGAATCAAACTTGTCATGCTTTCCTTTTTCCTGTCGAAGAGCATCCCACTTCAGAACCCAGTCCCCGATCTGAAAACTGTTCACCTTGGCCTTTCTGTGAAACGTCTTTTTGATCTGCATCTGATGTGCTTCTGATTTATCCACTAGTTGTTCCCGAGCTTGTTGCAATTCGACCAAATCCAGCATCCTTCTTACCATGTCATTTTGCTCAGTCTGCTCTTCCTGAAAGAATTTAGCCACGGGCAACACTAACTGGACAGGAAAGATCGCATCAGTCCCATAAACCAACTTGAAAGGAGAAGTTCCTATAGATTTTTTAATGGTTACTTTGTCTGCCCACAGAGCAAATTTCAATTTGGAATCCCAGCTCTTTTTATTTTCTTCTAACAGTTTTCTTATGATTTTTATCAAGCTCTTATTTGACGATTCAGCTAAGCCATTACCTTGAGGATAGTATGGAGTCGAATGTACCAGTTGGATGCCCATGGACTCACACATGTCTACCAATGCTTCTGATTTAAATACTACTGCGTTGTCTGCCACCAGCCTCTTGGGACATCCAAATTTGCTCAAAATATTTTCATAGAGGAATTTTATGACCACCTGATGTGTAGCATTCCGGGTAGGGATCGCCTCTATCCACTTTGTGAAGTAATCGGTGGCTACTAAAATCCACTTGTGCTGGCCACTGGATGCAGGATTTATTTCACCGATAAAATCCAAACCCCACTGCTGGAAAGGGCCATTTACCACAATGGGCCTCAGGGGTAAAGATTTGAGTTGCTGCTTACCGGTGAATCTTTGGCATTTGTCGCAAGATTTGACGAATGTTCACACATAAGCAAAGAGAAAAGGATAGTAATATCCGGCCCTCAGGATCTTATGAACAATCATCTTCCAGTAGTGATGACCACCACAGACAGCCGAATGAAACTGATATATTACCTCGACAGCCTCTTCTTTATCTAAACACCTGAGAAGCAGACCAGCAGGGTCCCTCCAATACAACTGATTATTATAGATGCAAAATTTGATAGCTCTAAGCTTGAGGGACCGAGCTTCAATTAAAATGAGTTCAGGAGGAACTTCAAGCTTTTGCAGAAAATGTATGATGCCAGCATACCATTCACAGGAGGACAAATGCTCTGCCACTTGCTGACTGTCATGCTGCCCTTCTGTTGCCAAATCTGTCTGTGAATTTCCTGAAATTTCTGCTATGAAATTAATATCCAACAACTTGTGATTTTCTTCTGCTAAAATCTTGGCGAGGCCCTGGCCTTTTACCAGCTTGGTGGGATTTACCTCGATATTGAATTCTATCATCTTTGCTATCCATCTCACCCTTTTTCCGTCGATATCCGGCTGAGTTAAAACATCTTTTACAGAAGACGAAGGAACATATGCGATGACCTTCGAATGAAGGATATAAATTCTGAATGATTTTAGATCTTTTATAAGAGCGTAAGCTTGTTTCTCGATAGGGTCATACCTTAGCTCAGCATCTCGGAGAGTCTTGCTGAAGAAAGCCACAGGATGATAAAAATTTTCCTCGTCTTTCTGAAGTAGGACTGCTGCTACCGTGTCATAGGAAGCAAAGGAAAAGGCATAGAAAGTCTTGCTGTAATCTGGGCTAATCAGAATCGAAGACTCGATGATCGCTTGATTGATATCCTGGAAAGAGTTTCTCGCATTGTCTGTCCATTTTACTTCAGCCCCTTTTTTCATCATGCAAGTTATATGTTTGACTAATTCAGCAAAGTTGGGCACAAACCTTCTGACGAAATTAATCTTACCGAGCAATGACTGAATGTCCTTCTTTGACCTCGGCAAGGACAGCTTTTGGATTGCCTCCACTCATGCTGGATCAATCATCACACCTTCTGCTGAGACGATGTGGCCTAAAAGCTTCCCCTTCCTTAGAGAAAACTGGGATTTCTTGGGATTCAATGAGATCCTGAACTGTCTGCACTTCAAGAACACTCTTTTCAGATGTTTCAGATGCTCCTCGTGGCTGCTGGAATACACTGTAATATCATCAAGGTATATGAGGACAAATTTGTCCTTTTCTCCCACAAATGCTATATCCATGGCCCTTTGGAATGTGGCCCCGGTGTTCATCAATACAAAGGGCATCTTGGAGTACATAAAGGTCCCCCAAGGAGTGGTAAACGCAGTCTTCACCTGATCATCCAGATGGACAACAACCTGATTGTAACCAGAAAAGCCATCAAGAAAGGACATGACCTTGGCCCCTGAAATCCTCTGCAGCAAGTGTTCCATCTTGGGGAGAGGATAGTTTTCCTTCTTCGAGCATTTGTTTAAGTTTCTGAAGTCTACACACAACCTGACTTCACCATTCTTCTTCCTCACGATCACCAGATTGGCAATCCATTTTGAATATCTCAAGGGAACTATGATCTTGGCATCTAGGAGCTTTTTAATTTCTCTCTCAATTACTGGCAACAGGAGAGGACTGATAGGCCTGAGTTTTTGCTTGAAAGGAATAGTGTCTTTTTCAAGAGGTATTTTATGCTGGATAACATCAGGATCATAGGTCTTTAGATCACTATACTTCCAAGAAAACACATTGGAGAATTCCTTCAACATACTGCAGTATTTTGACTTCTCATCAACAGCCAATTCAGAAGACAAATTGATAAGCTTGGGCTGGCTTTTACCTCCTATGTTATGCTCTTGAACAGCTGGATCTTTCTCCTTTTTGTCTGGCTGGTAAGGGACGTCATTCTGATCAAACAACCTCTCCAGGGGTACCAAACCTCGAGGTATATAGTTGTTTGGTAACTGAACAATGTCATGCTGGCCCAACTTCTTCTTTAGCTCATTTTCTTGTGATTCTTCCTCATTAAGATTTTGCTGATCGATGTGCAGATCAGAAAACTCATCTACCACTTGGAGAAATCTGTTGAGTTCCTTGTCATCTTCAAAAACTTTCCAATATTTGACATTATCGGGTAAGGAGGGCCGATATTTTACTTGAATCTCATAGCTGAGCTTAGGGGGCAGGGGAGGAATGAATGTGCTGGCTGAAACAACAAGAGAATCAACGAGCTGATTCATATCCCTTGGTATGTATGAAATTTCAAAAACAGAAAAATAATCGCGCAGCTTCCATACCTCGTCTCTGTAAGCTTTTAACCTGACATGCTTAGCCTGAAAGGTGTTGTTTACCTATTGCACGATGAGGTCTGCATCTCCCAATACTTTCAACCCTTTTATCCCCATCTCTTTTGCTGAATTTAATCCCAACAGCAGAGCCTCATACTCTGCTATGTTGTTAGTGGTTCTGAAGTCGAGTTTGAAGGACAAGGATATGGTCTCCTTTGAAGGAGAGATCAGCACTACTCCGGCACCTGCTGAGTCTCTAGTGCTGGCCCCATCGAAGTACATAGTCCAGATTGCAATGTTTTCACTTTCAGCCTGCTGTTCAATAGGCTTCACCAGCTGCATAGGAGTTGCTTGACCCTCGTCAATCTGAAGGATGCATGAACCAAAATCCATATCCACAACATATATAGGATGATTGACGGAATTCTTTCCATCGTTGATGATATAAGCAAGCTGGTTTTCCCTGTAAAGTCTTTTCATTTCTCCCCCAAACACTGGAATCGTAGCATAGGACAAATCCATCTGCAATGTACCTCCTAATCTTTTTCCCCATGAACGAGACAAAAGAAGCCCAAACTTAGGTGGAATATCAACAACCACCACGTCCATAACCATGCTCCTCATTAGCAGTTGAGCAAGGTTAATCACCATGTCTTTGATTAGGCCGAGATATATGACCTTTCTAGAATCAAAGGAGAAAAGATCTTGGTATGGTTTGGTGACTTCAAGACCAATCTCATCCATCACAGCCTTAGGCATAAGGTTATGTGATGCCCTAGAATCAAGTAGACAATTGTGAAGGATTTTGTCATGGACATTCAAGGATATGTAAAATGGTGGACAATAATCGTCACGCTCTTCTATCATGGGCCCTATGGTCACTTTAGGCTTATCATCTTGTAGGTTAAAGAAATCATCTGATGGAGAGGACTTAGGCTCAATAGACTTTAAGATGGTTTCTTTAAAGGCTTCATTCTTCATGAGTTCAGTTAAAGGCATGGGTATTTTAACCTTTTGAATTTCAGATTCAAAATTGAAAGGGAGGGATGGTCTGTCTGAAACTTTTACCTCATGGGAAGGAGCTTTGAGGCTGACTTGTTCTTTGGCTGGGGACTGAGTTTGTTTTCTTTGTTGTTTTGCTGAGGGGAGAGTTGGCTTTTCTGGAGCTGGAGGCTGATTGGCAGCAATCTCTTTACTTTTCATAGGAGCAGAATCTTCCTTGTTCTTTGCAGGGGCAGCAACATGTGTTTTTGGACCAACACTTATTGACCTTAAATTGTAGCCTTTCTAATCATCTGTCAAGTAGACAACTTCCTCTACACTTGCTTCTTGAATTTGTTGATCCATCAGGGCCTCTTCATAGTCTACCTGTGTCAAAAATGAAGACTCATTCTCATCACCAAAACAGTTTATTTCGTCAGCATCTTCAATTTCATCAAGAGATGGCTACTGCTCTTCATCCAACACTGCATTTTGAAGAGGTGGTCTGATCCTCTGCTCATCAGCTGGATTTCTGTCTCTTTGAAGAATCTGAACTTGTGGGTTATTCCTTCTATAAGGAAAAGCATTTGGATTTCTGGGGACAAAAGTATTTGGTTCTTTTGCTTTTGCTGGTTGCTGATTTTGGAATTTCAATTTAGACATTTCGGAAGTCAGACTTTCCAGCATTTTGGCCATCTTGTCCATTTGGCTGCTAGAAGATGAGGAGGGCTCTGCAGCAGACTTCTTCTTCTCAGTCCTTCCTTTAATCTTCTGTGATGCTGTGATATTAGACTCAACCTCGAGAGAAACATCTTGCATTAAAGCAAGCATGGCTGATCGTCTTTCTCTAAGGATCAGACAAAACTCTGCATCAAAGGCAGCAGAGAATGTGATCTTTGCCGACGCATCGCTTGGTTTAATCTCTGTCGGGATCTTACTAAACATTTTATTGAATCTCTTGATAAAGTCTGAGACTGATTCTCCATCTCCTCTCTTCAAATTTCCAAATTCAGAAATGTAGTATAGCAAATCTCTTCTTTCTCCCCAATGCTTCAAGAATGTTGCATCTAATTGTTCAATGCCAGTGATTGAATTTGCTGGCAGCTCTTTGAACCACTTCCGGGCTTGGCCATCCAAACTCTAAACGAAAACTCTAGTCCACACATCTTCTTCTGAAATATTTATGTTTTCTGCATAAGCGTAAAATGCTTCAATGTGTTCTTCAGCTGTATACTCCCCTGCTCCTGTGAACTTCGGCATATATTTCTGGTAGTCACCTGTTGGCATGGCAGACAGGGGGTTTGGCAAGACAAGTGGGGCATATCTGTTTGCCAAGATCTGTTCCATCCTGGTCAAAGGGGCAGCCATGGCAGTCTTGGTGGTTGATAGAGACAAGGAACTTGCGGGAGATAATGGAGGAGATGAGGAACTCGTAGGAGAGGATGGAGGAGATGAGTTGCCTGAGTTAGAAAATAATGGCTGTCTTACTTCACCCTGAGTAGAAGTTTCATAAATAGATGGAAAGTAAGAGGCTTTATAAAATTGGCCAAGCAACAATGCTAAATTTTCTTCTCCTTTTGAGGACAGATCGTGGAGAATTTCTTCAAGAACAGGCATATTGGTGTAAGTGTGTAAAACACCTTTCGAAGGTTTTCTAGGTGATGAATCCAAAGGAGATGAAGAGGAATATTCTTTCTGTGGGGAGGATTCAGTATTTAATTCTTTTGGATGGGATGAAATGTCAACCTCAAGGACAAAATCAGTAATGTTAGAAGAAAAAGAAGGTTCTTCTACTTTAGAAAATTGAGATGAATTTCTTATTTCTTGGGAATTTTGGGTTTTAGCAGGGGATTCAACCAAAGACTTTTCAGCTACGAAAGGATGAGTATCAGTTGGAATACCTGAATCAATTGCACTTGCAGATCTGGAAGCCTGTCTTTGCACAGCTTTGCCCTTGCTGATGATCTTTTCTGGATCAGGAACTAATGTTGTCAATAGGCCTTCTGGGTTTTCCCTGGTGTGAGCTCTTTTGGGAGCCACTTCGTCAATGGAGTCACCAGATAGAAAATGTACAACCTGATAGTGTCTATTTCTTGTCTATCATCAAGAACTAGATCTATGTCATCTCCTAGAGAAGCTGAGCTTCGATCTCCTCTCCCCGGCAACGGCGCTAGTTTGTTATCACTCCAGAAAACTCTCCTAGGCTGTAAGTCGGAGATGCCTGGTAACTAACTCTTTTTGGGAAATATTTTCTTAATAATGATGTGTTTTTGTGGATCAAGATGAATATCTAAGGACTGGACTGTGTTTTCAAGACTGTCTAGGAATATAAAATTTCACAAGGCCTTCTAGCCATGC
>SNQJ01S0105409.1:30109-52432 GCA_010110895.2 Picea sitchensis
TTATATTATTGATAAAATAGCCCTCAATTTTTCCTATGTATCATGGGGATTCGCCCATTTATTATACATATAAATTTAGGGGGGGTTCTTAAAATCACCCCTGATTTCAACATGGGCGATATTATACTAGATTTAGGATCTGAAGTCAATGTGTTACCCAAGAAGACATGGCAATGTATGGGAGATCCCACATTAGGATATTCATCTGTTCAACTGAAACTAGCAAATCAACACAGGGTTGTTATAACCCTAAATTTCACCAAACATGCTTACCTGACATCAGGCCATCTCATTTGCCTTCTTTTCCAAGCCACTACTAAACATATTCTTAAAAAACACCCTTTTGAAGGCATACGCGCCCTGCTCCATTACTGCACGTGTGTGTATGATGGTTGACCCACTGCAACCCATGTATATCTAAAAAGCACGAAAAATGGAAAGTTGCAGATGGAACACACAGTTTTGGGTAAGTTAACTAAATCGTTTGATTTCCCATAGCCAATCACTCGACCAAATACCTAGCCCTTTATAGCCTATAAAAGAACGGGTAGGGGTCCCATTTGAGAGGAGAAAAATCATAGCAAAGAAACTATACCCGATTTAGTATTCCCCTTTGCCCCAACCTTTTGAAACTATTGTGTGAAGAGAATCATATACATAAGCAGTTGGAGCATAGTTGAAAAGGAGCCCAGGACCAGATTCGAGGAGCAGTGGTCGATCTCACTATTGTAAGGTTACTCTTGTGAGAATAATAAAAGAAATATTTTTTCCGTCCCGCCATATGAGATTGTCAATATTTAAATTTGATTATATTTTGATAGAATCTCTAACCCATTAGATTATAGATCATATGCAAGTGGAGTTCTTTGTTTGTCTTTTATGAATACAGGTCAGTGTTGGGAGGAGAGTTGCAGTCATGGAGCGACCAAGCATTAAAGGGATCGACATCAAACACGAAAACTAAGGTACAGTAACTTGATCTCTTTAACCTTGTATTTTCATATGAATAATGGGGTTTATGATTGGGGTGTTGGTAAAAAGTATGATACTTTAGGTCATTTCTGCATGCATGATAAAACCCTTAATGTTATTCTCTAGGAGGGATTTCCCACCCAGAACAGAATTGGGGACCATACTGGGGATCTCTAGGGTTTTTCAAGGGTACTTGTTGGGTATTTTTAATTGGTTTTACTACCTTTTTTCTGAGTTTCTGCAAAAGTATGAGCTAGTAGGGATTCTAGTCTTCCATACCAGTACTCCCTGCTTCCTTCGCTTGACTATTTTTTCTTTTTTCGGGAAGACACAGAGGCATACGCAGCCTACATAAGGTCTGCCCGTGTATACACGCGCCCTAACTTCATACAACCCACGTACATACGCTGGCTATTGAAAGATCAGTCGCGTGTCTGAGTCCAGATTTTTTTTTTCAAAAAGAGGTAGTCATCCTCTCCCCTGTCAGAAGTGATCTTTCTCAGGGGTTTTCTGGATCTAGTTCTAGTTTCTGTGATTGCAGTCTATAGCTTAGGTATAACCTTAGATTAGCTTTGTTTTCTCAAGTTTCCTTGCATCTTATTTTGTTAGAGTGAGTTTATGTACCTTTAAGGGGTTCTGGTCTTCAATACCAGTACTCCCTGCCTGACTGTAGTTGCTTGTCTTGCTTCTTTTGAGGAGAAATAGAGGCACACGTGGCATGTAGTGGTCCTACATGCATGCATATGCATCTTGCCTTTGGGAAGCCCGCGTGCATACGCTAGTTGTTGAAGTGACAGTTGCATGTTTGTCTGGAAAATTTTCAGGAGGCATTCATCCTCTTCCTTGTCAATTTTTAACCTCCTAGGTTTTTCTTGTCTCTTTTTGGTCTCTGTCATAGTAGTTTTAGTCTGGGTTGTGTGCCAGCATAGCTTGCTTTTTCATTTAAAATATTTCTTCCTTTGCTAGGTTTTTTGATGAGATAGTGAGTCGGTTTGATCTGCCTTTTTGGTTGTCAGTAACTCCCCACAGTCTGTGGTTGGAAAAAAGTCCCTTTTGGCCTTGTCTTGTTTTTATTTTTTCACCTTTTTTCTTTAGAAAAGAAGAAGACATACAGTTTTAAATTTTCTTGTTTTTGAAGCATAATACAAAAAAAAAAAAACACAAAATCTCTTTTTACTTCTTGGTTTGGTTAAATAGTTGATTGTTTGGGTTAATCATTAGGAAAAATATTGTTTTCGTAAGTTCTTGGCTGATTGAATTAGGAAAATAAGTAGCTCATAATCGAGTGAAAGCCTTTTTTTATTTTTTCAGTTAAAAGATCTTAGAGGAAAAAAGTTTGAAAAGTTGGTTAAATAATTTAAAAGAGCAAATCTGAATTTGTCAAGAAGAAGTTATTTTGTTTACATCTTTTTGTTTATCTTCTCTTTCGTCTCTCAAAACATCACTAGTTTCACTTTCATAACATTTGACTTAAGACAAGCCAAAAAATTAATGATTAATTAAAATCAACTAGACTTTATGTTTTGTAGGGTCCATCAACTAATCTAGGCTAGAGCCTTGATTTAGGATTGGAGAGGAAACTCTTCAAGGATGAAAAACAAACATAAGAGTCTATGTTAGGGAGTGTCAAAGGTCCAGTATCATAAAAGTTATATGGGACTCCCCTCTAACACAGGGGCTAAATATGAGGTCGCGTAAGGAAAGGTAGCAGAGATAACCTCTCCAAACCTGGACCAAACATAGTGGGGAACGCATATAGAGGGCTTCTCTTGGGATTCCATTGATTGCATTTGATACGGAACTTTGTGGGTCTTGAATCCGTTCAAGGTCCTCATTCATCTACCAGAACACTTGCTTTCGATACCCTTCATAGGTTTCGGGCTTGATACCCTACTCATTGCGGTCCACCTGACTGTCGTTTGTACCCGCCTGGTGACTTCTTGCACGTTGGCAACCTAGTTTCCTATATTTCTAGTGACTTACACAGGTGACTGCAAGGGTATACCATGGTACCTAGGACAGACATCGGGCCACACTTTGTATATTATACCCAGAGGGTGCTTCCGTATTCGAGTTGCACTTGCACCGATAAGTTTCTCTAGTGTTGGTTGTTGTAATTGTTCTTCCAATTAGTTAGTGACTGCATGTTTTATCTCATAGGTACTTTTTCTAGTTCGTGCTGGTTTTCAAATGATTACAGATTGCCCTAGTGTGTATTTGATATTATCACATAGTGGAGGATCAGGAGTTCTGTCGGTCGCAAAGGCTTTTGGGCCTACCGCTGTTTGACCTCGAACCCCCCCGCCACCGCTAAGGAAAAAATTAGACCAGCAAGGGTCTTTTGAGACAACCAGGTTACAACACACTATGCCCAACCCATCTTTGAGAGGAGAACTTTTGATTCTGGAGGAACCAATCATTTCTAACCTCAGAGCAGAGGCTCTTGGTCCCTATAACCCTCCCATCACTGATCTATTGGTGCCCATCATCGTACAGGTTCTACCTTATGTGCGTTTGGTAGTGTCACCGGCAACAATGGAAGCAAATGCTACCACTTCTTCAGGGAATACTAATATTTCCTTCACGATTGTCACTATTGGGGATGTTCCACCTCCTAACCAACCGCTGTCGGTCCGGGCCACCATGGTCTCGACTTCTTCTACCTCAAGAAGCGGTCTAATTCTGTCTATGGCGGCGATCATTCCTCCGTTTACATAGAACATGACAGGCTCTCCTTTCTCATATGGGATGCCTAGATTCGGTACAAGTACTGTACTTTCCTCCTCCACTCTAGAAACTTTAGGTTTGGTGGTAGGGAGTTCCAATGCTCCTCTACAAGGATCTATGGGGGGAACTTCCGCTCCCTTTATTGCTTTCTCTTACTGTGGGGGTCATATATCCCCTTCGTCCCCCTCTCTCGACGGTGTTCCTCAACACTCCATTGGGCCTAACATAAACTTGTTTGGAGAAGGTATTCAAGCACTCCCTCTTTATAATATGTTAGTTGGTTCGACACCTTTCTCTTTTCTTGGAGCATTTGGTAACAATGATTTCTCATCAAATATTGTTTCGGCTGGGGGAAACCCTGGTTATGGACAACCACATCCTGTACAGGGTACTATTCCTTCACAGGGGGCACACTTAGGAATTCCTTCCTCACAAGGATCTTAGAATCCATGGTAGGGACTAGTCCCCTTGCTAGGGATGTCGACCGTGGGAAACCCCTTCCATACTCAGTGGAACCTCGAGCAAGGCCCAACGCCTAGGCCCGTCGAAACAGTAGGGGGCAACCCCTCCCAAAATCCTTGGCATGCGATGCAAGCTCAACCCTTTATGTCTTATTATGGGAACCAGCCGATGATGTATCAACAAGTGCCCAATCCATACTTTGGTCACGGTCATGGTTATTACCAGAGCCCTGGATAGCAACCTAACTTTTCCTGGCAACCTGGTGCTAGTCACACCCCAGGCTCCTTTTTCCTCGGCTACAATCCACAACCCAAACTACCGTTTTTGGTAACCCTACACTTGCCATATTTGACAAGGCTCTTAAATGACCCCATCTGTCACGATTTGAGTTGGCCTCCTATGCTGACCAAGTTGCCTTCGGACATTCCAAAGTTTGAGGCTAAGCCTAACAAAGATCCTGGTGATCATGTGACTACCTTCCACTTATGGTGCTCATCCATCTCATTAAGAGATGACTCTGTTTAGTTGTGATTGTTTCAACGCACTCTCATAGGGAGTGCTACGAAATGGTACATTGAGCTCGACCGCTCACGATGCCCTTCCTTTGGTGAATTGGCAATGGCTTTCTTGAACCATTTCCAATTACCTGTGAGATACGACGCTGACACCGAATTACTAGCCAATTTCGAGTAGACAAAAGAGGACCATATCTCAGATCATATCTGAGAATGGAGACATCGGAAGAGTTTGATCAAAGTGTCAGTCCCACTAGCATTCCTGCTAGAGTGGTTCCTTAAGTCTTCGGTACCACAGTTATCTAAATACGTCACAACATCCAGAGTGTTTTCCAAGGAAGACATGATAATGAGAGCACAACAGCTAGAGATAATTTACTCTCAGTCTAGTTTACTCTATGAGATTTTTCCAGACGCACTGAAGTCAATCCTTGAAAATACCAGGCAAAGGTCTGGACCACATGCTAATGGAATTATTGGTTCAGCACAAACCAAGCCCGTTGATCCATTGTCAAATCAATTGCAACAATTGTCACTACAATAGACAATGTCCAACCAAACCACTGGTTCGGCTGCTCCCCCTACCCAAAAGTCGGATGTACACAGTGTACAAACGAAAAACCTGAAGGCCACCCAACAGCCTAACAGAAAGAAGAAACAATGAAAAAAGGGTAAGGGGGATAAGAAACCCACCAATAATGTTGGCAGGGGAGACACTGAAAAGAAGAAGTCAAAGTATCCTTGTAATATTTTCAAGGAAGACCACCCGACCCATCAGTTCCCTCGGCTTGCGGAGGCCCAAAAGTTATTGGCACAACAATAGCCTGTCGTGTTAACGATCCTGTTCCCACATGGGCAAAATCTAACTCAATCCTCCTTGAGTGTGGAAGGGGGCAGTCAAGGACCCCCTCCATCTTCAATTAATCCTTCATCCGCAAATGTGTATATGATGAAAGGTGATTCCTATATAACGACTAGAGCACATGATTACAGAAATCTAGGCACCTCTAAGAAGGGTAAATAAGCCAAAAACCCACCTCTTCCTCTTCAGACTAAGAAGACGTTGGGAGAAACAACGACGTGCATCCCAAAAGGTGCGTTCAAAAAATCTTCTTACAACCCAAATGCAAGGGCCGCCCATAACTACTCTGTGGTGGAGGATTTATCACAAACCCCTTGTGAGATGTCTTCTTTGGAACTCCTCCATAGTTTCCCTTCCCATAGAAAGCCCATGTTAGTTTCCTTAGGCTCTGCCGAGACTTGTAATCCGGGAATGATCATGCTTGATACCAATGACTTAAAACCTCGTCTTCCTTACCACATAGATTTTCAGATAGTAGTGGCTTACACCATGAAAACGTTTACCCGGAATATTTTCCATACAGTGGTGGATGAGGGTGCCTCGACATGCATGATGTCTTTGGCATGTTGCAAGGCCATCGGCCAACCCATTTTGTCTTTGTCACCTACTCTTCTTACAGCTTTTGACGGATGTTCTTTCTGACCACATGGGGTCATTCCCTCTTTCCCCTTGCAGTTAAGGGGAAAAACTGTGTGCGTCAAAGTTGAATTGGTCGATGCGTATCTTTACCACAATATTTTGTTAGGAAGGAGTTGTACCTATGCTATGAAATCAGTGGCCATGACAGTTTTTCGGGTCTTGTTGTTTCCTCACGACGGCCAGATTGTGACCATTGATCAGTTATCCTTCTCTCATCCTGACCCTTCATCGGGAATCTCTACGGTCTCAATGATTGATGACCCTCAGCCTGGAATTGTCAATGTAGGGGTTGGTTTGTGCCCATAATTGATGGGTTCTTTTGATTACCTTCCTTCGACCGACAATTTCCATTATATGACAGTTGTCCCCGACTAGCCTCGAGCTGAAAATTTTCAAATCTTGTCATTTTGCACAACGTACTTTCGCGATCTATGGACCCTTCCTTCCCCATCTGCTACGACGGAAGGGACAGAGCACCATGGCATGGCCATGACTTTGTCCTCGGTAGAAGTTGCATACTCAATCATTCAATGAGCTTTTGTTGACCACGATCCGACTCTAGCACAAGAGTTAGATCTGGTGCTTGACCCTATTTGGGCTCAAAGTTCCCTTGTTGATACAGATTCTTTAGACTTAGTCTTGCCCTCGGACGAGGCTATTATTGAGGCAATGACTAGTCTAGACAGACCCTGTGATGTTCTTCATCATAGATCTTACTTCCTTCCAGATTTAAGACGAATTGAAGCAAGTGAATTCACTCTGACTATGAATGGATATAAATATTGTCCTATCAATCCTTTGGCAACACACGTTGTTTACACTGAAGGAAATATGGAAAAAATAGCTGAAACCATACCTATTGACATCTCCAGAACCCCTAGCGTCATGGATAATATCTTTGTTGGAGCGGATTGCTCCCTCGAGGAGATTCAAATCTACACATATTTATTTAAAGAATTTCGCAACGTGTTTGCCTAGTCTTACGAGGAAATTCCAGGCATAGACCCAAGAATTGTCGAACATGAAATCACGACTTATCCTGATGTCAAGCTGGTCCAGCAGAAGCTTCATCCAGTCAAACCTAGGAAAGAAGCAACTATCTAAGCTGAAGTAGAGAAATTACTTAAAGCTAGTTTCATCTACCCCATCCAATTGACTCAATGGGTGTCAAATCTCGTGTCAGTCAATAAAAAACAGAGCACAATTCGTGTATGTACGAACTTTCGTGATCTGAATAAGGCCTGCCTAAAAGATAATTTCCCCATGCCATTTATTAACCAGATAGTCAATGAATGCACAGGATGTGAGGCCTTTTCATTCATGGATAGTTTTTCGGGATACAATCAGATACAAATCAAACCCGAAGACCAACATAAAACTGCTTTCATCTGTCCATGGGGTACATTCTCTTATCGCAAGATGCCTTTTGGTCTAAAAAATGCTGGAGCTACGTTTCAAGAGGCCATGTATTTTTATTTCCATGACCTCAAATACAAAGTCGAGTATTATCTCGATGATTTAGCATCATGATCTTGCAAGAGAGTTTATCATCTGGAACACCTCTGACTTATCCTTGAACGATGTCACTACTACCGAATCCGCTAGAATCCAAACAAGTGAAGTTTTTTCATCATGTTCGGTCATCTGTTAGGTTTCATCGTTTCAAAAATAGGGATCATGGTCGATCCTCTCAAGGTTGAGGAAATAGTTCAATTGCCTCCCTCGTGCACCATACCTCAGCTTCAAAGTCTGTAGGGAAAAGAAAATTTTCTACGGTGTTTCATCACAAACTATGTCGAGATCACAAAGGGTTTTATGTGTTTATTGAATAAGGATGTTCCTTTTCATTGGGATGAAGCTGCTCAATGCTCTTTCGCAGCGTTGAAAAGAGCCCTCATATCAACCCCTCTACTTCAGCCACCCAATTATAATAAATATTTCTTATTGTACTTGGTCACTGCAGAGTCGACCATCGGTATGGTCTTAGTTCAGGAGGATGATTTTCTCTCAGAATAAGTGATTTATTACCTGAGCCGAGGCCTAGTTGGACCGGAACTCAATTATTCCCATATTGAAAAACTTACGTTGGTAGCAGTCCATGTTGTTCAACGGTTCTGTCATTACATTTTGTTTCGCAAGACCACCATCATTACCGTCGTGAACCCATTTCAATACGTATTGACATGACGAGTCATCAATGGAAATATCAATAGATGGATAGTTATCCTCAAGGAATTAGACTTGGAATTTGTTTCAGCGAAATCCAAAAAGTCAATGGTCTTCGCGGAAATCATATCGGAACTTCCAGTCAAATCAGGTGATGTTATACCCAACGAGTCGCCTATCAAAGGAGACATGTTTTTTATCGCGTCTTCCAACCCCTAGTATGGAGATGTCCTTGTCTATCTCCATACTTTGAATTTCCTTGCCTCTGCTTCTCGTGATGAGCATCATCGCATATGCCATCAGGCTAAGAACTATCTCATACTCAAGGACACGTTGTGTTGTCGAGGTCTAGACTGCATCCTTTGTCGATGTCTTACTCATGAACAAGAAGAAATCGTGCTTAACAATTGCCACACTCGAGCGTGTGGAAGTCATTTGTCTGGGTTGGAAACAACCCAAAATATTCTATGAGTCGGTTACTTCTGGCTGACATTAATCAAATATTGTGTTGAATCTATCAAGAAGTGCCACCCATGTCATATCTTCTCTCGGAAGATGAGGGCACACCCCGCTCCCATGTTTCATGTTACTATTGTTGGTCCCTTCACTGAATGGGGGATTGACTACACTACATGCAACCCCCCTTCTGCAAGGGGGCACCGCTATATCATCGTAGCAATAGACTACTTCACCAAGTGGGTTGAAGTTATGCCAACGTTCAAAGATGACAGGGAGACAACATTGTTAAAGTTGGAAGTACAGTTATTTCGATATAATTCACCACTTGAAGAATGATTACTATACCTCGAACAACTTAATGAACAACATTATGATGTGGCCTTGTATAACGAGGCTCACAAACAAAAAGTCAAGTGTCAATATGATCGGTCGGTTCATCCTCGATTTTTCTCTGAAGGTGACCTTGTCTTGGTCTATGACCGAGATAAGGACCCCCTGGAGGCAGGCAAGTTCAAACCCATGTGGTTCAGACCTTTCATTGTGAAAGAAGTACTACATAAGGGCGCTTATTGTCTGGTGGAATTTGAGGGAAATGTTTTGGCAGAGCCTAGAAATGGGCTCTACCTCAATAAGTATTACTTGTAGGTGGGTCGCCTTGGGTGACTTTTTGTAACATATGTATAGTCTTTGTACTATTACTTTTTTGGTTTCTTTTGGTTTTATGGACCTGTCATTTTTTATGTTATCTTTTTCACTGTGGCAGATGTCAAGTGAATCAGAGGTGTTTGTTGGATTCACAGGCTGCACTAGCCGGCACATAGGAGGCTTGCCTCTGCAGCTTGGGTGATTTTCACACCTCAGGGCCAGTTGTTATCTTCAGGAGGTATCTGTTTAGGTGACACCACAAACAATGTCGTCGAATACAACACAGTTATTGAGTTGCTTCATGACACTTTATCACTTGGTATCTCTCACCTCTGGGTCTATTTAGATGCTCAGTTGGTTGTGTCTCAGTTAAATGGAGTCTACCGTGTTCATGATCCTACTCTACACCGACGATTCCTTAGGGTACGTCTCTTAGAACGAAGCTTTGATTATATTACATATTTTCATGTTCCTAGGAGACTAAATCAAGTTACAGATACTCTAGCTAATCAAATATTAGATTGGCATCTTGCACACATGTAAGAAAGACACACACATGCACATCTAAATACATTTGTAAAGTATATGTAATCCATAAGACATAAAAAATACATAAAAATCCATATATAATATCAAAATTATCAGAGTACATGGGTGGATGCAATCACCTCAAAGATACATCCTGTAAAGAGTCACGAGGCTTATGCCCTCAAAAATATACAAATAGTGCCTTTGGCACGTAAGAAGTCCAATCTAACTAAGGATGGGGCCTATTGGCCCTGTTATAATGATCAATGACGTTTTCCAAACTCCCAAAAAGCCGAACCCACATCCATGGTGCCCCCATTACATGAGGCTGCATAGATGATGGCAAATCCTTGATCTCTGCCATGGGGACTGTACGAGTGAGTGAGGTAAAGTTCCTCTCTACACGTCTCAATACTCTCTCAGCCTCTTCGGCTGGAGGTCCCCCTACTTCTACTGGTCCTCCAGCTACAGTTGGTCCTACCTCTGGTCGAGGCCATTGCCTGTTCCTATTGAATTCTGTTGGACGCATTGGCCCCACATCTCCACATAACAGACACATATTTGTCAAACACTTTGGTATACAAAAAAATGATATATATTAAAACAACTTAAAAATTAAATAAATTTGAAAAACAAAGAAAAAAAAAGCATACCTAACTCTCCTCGTACCACTCCGGGAGGTACGCCCATGTCAGGTTCCTTGGAAAAGTCAATTCTGGCATAGGAATAGTCCTCTATCACCGGAATCTGCCGATACCACCAATCGAAAAAACTTGTCATCGAAGGCCTCGATATTCCTCCCTCCCCCCTGTCGTGGAAACAACGTCGCCCATATTTTTACTGCTGAAGAAGAGGCTACGTTCCCTCGTACAATCTCCCTCGAACTCAAACTAGGCACCCTCTCGAAGAAGAAATCACAAAGGATAGTACCAAACCCAATGTTTCTGTGTCTCCGCATCCGACACTCAGTCAACTGCCTTTTCATGCAGTCTAGTAACGTAGTACTCCAGTCAAAAAGTTGTGCATTTAAGCACTGAACCGCACAATTCATGTGTGCCCGGGAAGCCTGGTGTAAAGCTGTAGATTCGGTAATCCACTTGATGAGTAGAACTATCTCTTTCAGCAATAGGTTGCTGATCTTGTGAACTGGTACTTGATTTCCCACCATGTCAGTACCTACCTCGCAATGGAGGTTAATCAACTTTTCTATGTTGTGAGGCCCGAAAGGAAAAGTGTGAAGGTTGAATAGCTCCCCTCTCCTTGAGAGGCCAGTCAGAAAGTAGATATCTTCAGTTGTTGGAGTCAATGACTATCCCTCAAGAATGAATGCCTCCGCATCCGGGTGCCAGTAATCGATCAAGGCATTCAACAGCCTAGGTTGTGCCTACATAAATGCACTCTGGAAGAACCTAAATAAGACACATTGAGCTAGTGCAGCTGCAACATTAGGGTCATCTGAGACCCCAGCATCAAATTCCTCATGCTCTCTCTCCCTCTAGTGGACATACATCCTGCAATTGACAAGTCCAGGGGGGATTAGCCCTTGAATTTTTTTATTTTTTCCTACCTTAGAGGGGATTAGTCTTTCCTCTGCACACGTGCACATGCGAGTTGTCTTAAGACAGCCAGTGTATACGTAGGGCCGACCTTTTTAAAGGTTGGTGCCCCCTCAAAAAACAAAAAGAAATGCTTAAATGAAGTATTGAAATGAAAGGGGGGTTAGTATGTACTTACTTGGTCCAAGTGGAAGTTTGTTTCGTCCACTGAAGCTCCCAGAATCAATTCTTTTGACAAAGGGGTATTTTTGGCTTTTAGTCAATTTCTCAATTTACAATAGTGATAATGAGCTGGCAACTTCTATTTATAGACCTTTTTGGCCACTTTTTGTCATTTTTTGGACCATGGTGTCATTTTTTCTAAATTAAACATCATTTAGTATGGTTCAGAAGTTTTAGATGGATTGTTACAATAAGTGTTACTTTGGGTATTGGGAAACTTTTTGGAGATTCGGGTCTTTTTAAAGGTCCTTTGGTAAAAATTCATTTTTCCAACTTGTTGCATTTAAGTTAGGATTCCACCTATACTTTCTGCATCTTGTTGTCTTTATCACTACACCATAGGATCGATCCCACCGATTTGTGACACAGAACCATCATTGTTGCTTTAGAAGAGTCATATTTTAGTGGTAGAGCCTACCTTAACATGGATGCCTTAGGTAGATCCTGGTTGCATTTTGGTGTCCATGTCGTCACTAATGAGTATAGTCTCGGGAGTACTTATTAGTTTATCCTGATTATGAGTTTGAGCCTCATTTGCATGATGCATTGTCACTCTTGACCTCACCCTCGGGTCTCCCAGAACATAACGGGTCTTCTTTTAAGTCCTTTTCAGACCCTCTAAACATGAAAAGATTTATGAGTGATCTTGTGGCCTTTCACACTCGCTAAACTGAAATTTGAAGTCACATCTATCCGTTGGTAGTTTACCCCTTTTTTGTTCAGGATGGTCAACTGTACGAACAAAGGTATACTCTAGGAGTTTCGATTCCCTAGAAGAGTATTCTCTGGTATGATTTTAACCCTTTTTCGGACCTGAGGGACTTAATTTACGAAAAAGGAACCCCCACAGAGTCCATAGTTAAGCTCTTTTCAGACTCCCTAAAATTGAAAAGATCGTCGAGTGACCTTATTCTTTCACACTCGTTAAATTGATCCAGAAGAACATTCCTGACGGAGTCCATAGTTAAGCTTTTTTCAGACTCCTTAAAAATGAAAAAATCGTCGAGAGATCTTGTCTTTATCACACTCGTTAAAATGGTTTTGAATAGACATTTGGTCAGTTCTAGTTTACCCCTTTCTCGAACTGACTAGACTATCTTCGAAAAAGGTACCCCCATGGAGTCTCCTTTTACGCTTTTTTAGACTCTCTAAATATGAAATAACGTCGAGCTTACCTTCTCTGGGCTCGTTAAAATTACATCGAAGGACATTACCATTGTGTTTCTTATTAATCGCATTTGCATACCTATGTCTTTGGCCTAATGTCAGCTCCATGTTTCTCTCAACTGAACCATCTGAAGCATGCCTTATACGCAAGCGCTGTATCACTTTGCCTCCGTGTCTTGACACCTTTGGCCCATGGAGGATTTTTCCTGAGTGTCTTTTTCCTGCATATGTCCCTTTGCCCTGAGCATCCATGTGTTCCATGCACTTGGAACTTGTATTTCTGTGACACTCGATCCTTCTTTGTAACGTAGCATTCTTTTATTCTTTTTCAAGATTTCCAAAATTATTGAAAAAGACAAAAAAATTCAAATATACCCCAAAAAGAGGAAGGGAAAAGAATTTTCTTTTATTGGCAGCACAACGAGTCTCCCTTGGACAAAGAACATCCTTTTGTTTGTTCATCAAGCCTTGGGATTTAACATGACCTTAGGAAGTTGTTCTTGCTACATAGATATGTGTCCTCCTCCATTTGGTTATTCTTCCAAACCTATGGAGAGTTTGCGGTGCCTCCTGCATCGTGAACTTATGTCAACATATCATGTTGCCTGAGTCTCATATTTTGTCATTCTATTTTCCAAGGGAAGTTGTTAACAAGCTTGAGTCGCCACCCTCTACATATTGTCTCTTACCCTCATGCCCGATTATCCTGAAATCCCAATCAAATCTTTGTTTTAAATCCATGAAGCTCTCAACCTGATCATCAAAATCCTCTAGTCCGTTCCTAACAAGCTGTCGAAGACCTCTAGGTAGTGAAGTCGTACACTCATATTACACTCCTACCCAAGTTGTGAAGATTTTGAAGTTGTTGCTTGAGCTCTAAAGGCCTCATCTCTAGCCATCAGGCCTTATTCGGTTCTTGAAGATGGATACTATACATGTATATCTTTTTTATTTCAAGATGTAGATCCATTGTGTATTGCTCGCGGCTACACTTTATATAGTTATATGACATGGATATACAGTGTATTTGATAGGTAGCCATGATTTTATTTCATTCCAAGCATGGGTATGCCCGCCTTGGTGAGAAAATTGTTATTTTGCAGATGGCACCTCCCGAATTTTGTTTCCTGGGCTCACTTGTTTGGTATGTTGGTGAATATTCATAATGTATTTCGGCCATCAGATGCTCTTCTTACCTCACACATTAGGGGGAATCTGTTAAACCCTAAATTTCACCAGACATGCTTACCTGGCATCAGGCCATCTCATTTTCCTTCTTTTCCAAGCCACTACTGAACAACTTCTTTAAAAACACCCTTTTTGAAGGCATACGCGCCCTGCTCCACTACTACACATGTGTGTATTCTAGCTGACCCACTACAGCCCACGTATATCTAAAAAGAATGAAAAATGGAAAGTTGCAGACAAAACACATGGTTTTGGGTAAGTTAACTAAACCCTTTGACCACCCATAGCTGGTCACTCGACTAAATACCTAGCCCTTTCTAGCCTATAAAAGAAGGGGTAGGGGTCCCATTTGAGAGGGGGGGAATCATAGCAAAGAAACTATACCCGATTTAGTATTCCCCTTTGCCCCAACCTTTTGCAACTATTGTGTGAAGAGAAGCATATACATAAGCAGTTGGAGCATAGTTGAAGAGGATCCCAAGACCAGATTCAAGGAGCAGTGGCCGATCTCACTATTGTAAGGTTACTATTGTGAGATCAATAAAAGAAGTATTTTTCCCATCCCGCCATATGAGATTGTCAATATTTAAATTTGATTATATTTTGATAGAATCTCTAACCCATTAGTTTATATATCATATGCATGTGGAGTTATTTGTTTGTCTTTTATGAATGCAGGTCAGCGTTAGGAGGAGAGTTGTAGTTAAGGAGTGACCAAGTGTTAAAGGGATTGACATCAAACACGGAAACTAAGGTACATTAACTTGATCTCTTTAACCTTGTATTTGCATATGAATAATGGGGTTTATGATTGGGGTGTTGGTAAAAAGTAGGAGACTTTAGGTCATTTCTGCATGCATGATAAAACCCTTAATGCTAGTTTGTAGGAGGGATTTCCCACCCACAACAAGGGTTCTACCAATTGGACAGCTAAACAGTGTGACAGTAGATCTAGATGGAGTGCACACTAAAGCCGATTTTGAAGTGATAGAAATAGTGGATGGCACAACACCTTATTCAACATTTCTTGGCTTGGATTGGGCATATGAAAAGCAAGCCATAATCAATTTGAAGACAAGGAATATGGCATTCAAGTTAGGAGAATACAGAGTTAGTGTGCCACTAGACCCATCAAAAGGAGAAAGGTTTGTACAACCCACTTTCTTAGATTTGGAGGAAATCAACCAATTATACAGAACCACCGCGCGAGAAGAAGATTATGTAAATCCAACTGCATATGGAGTACTCAGTTGGAAAAGCATCGCATCATGCACTTCAGACTCAGATACAAGGTTGGAGAATTGGCAGTAGAGATTACATGAAGTATCTACAAGAAGGTGTGCAAGAATAGAACGC
The DNA here is from genome assembly GCA_010110895.2 of Picea sitchensis. NCBI lineage: Eukaryota > Viridiplantae > Streptophyta > Pinopsida > Pinales > Pinaceae > Picea > Picea sitchensis. The sequence goes on from SNQJ01S0105409.1 coordinate 45,574, forward strand.
GCAGTAAGATAGGTAGGTACAAAGATAAGAGAACCTCCCAATTTTCATGGGGTCAATGACTTAAAGAATTCCTAAGAAGATATGAAGATGAAGTGTTAGAAAATAATATGCTCTTATCTCTGGACATATCACTCAAGGAAACACCTGCAAGTTGGTGGGGTGTGCACAAAGAGATAGTCAAGGACTGGTACCAATGTAAGTGGTTACTGTGCATTAGATTCAGTGTAGAACAGGGAAGAAATGAACTGCAGAGATATGATTGACACGGGACACCAGCAAAACACATGGAGAAGTGAAGAACACTATGGAAAATGAAACCACCAGAAGAATGGCCTCATCACTTTATTCATACACTAGAAGGAATTCCAGAAAACTGGTATGTGGACCAGGACCTGCGCAGAGGTGCTACAGAATGGAAAACATTATAGAAAAATTTTATAGTCACTTTCTCATTTGAACATGAGAACCCCAACATTGATTCAACACTCAAACATATCAGAGGGGTGATATTTATTAAGGAACCATAGTTTGAACTTATAACAAAGTATCAACAATAGAATATACAGACAATGAAAGAACTACTATCATGATATCATGTGTAGGAAGAAGCACCAGATGAAGAAGACCCACGCAACATTCAAATTACAAAAAACGAAGGAGAAAGAGAGGTGGAAGGTCCATCTCTAGCATCATAAGTATTTTCTACGCCAATCAAGGTGAAGAAAGTAAATATTGGGAGAAATGATAATCCCAAAATGGACAGTATTGGAGACTATTTGGATGAACAAATAATAGAAATAATAACAGAGTTGTTGCGCGAGTACAGTGACTTGTTCCCAAAAACCTTTACAGAGATGAAAGGCATAACATGAGAGATAGGAGAGATGAAGATACCTCTCAAACCTGAGGCTAAGTCTATTAGACAATGACCGTATAGACTGAACCCAATATATAAGCAGAAATTGACAAAATGTTGAAAGATGGAATCATCGAACCAGTAGAAAAATCAGAATGGATAATCCTTGTGGTAGTACAAGAAAAGAAACAAGGAGGTATAAGGATCTATGTATATCTTAGGAAATTTATCGATGCTTTCCAACATGACCCTTTTCCCACCCCTTTCATAGATGAGGTATTATATAATGTGGGAGTCCAGGAAGCATACTCATTCGCAGATCGATTCTCATGCTACCATCAGATCAAGATAGCTCCAAAAGACAAGTAGAAGACCACTTTTTCCACAAAATGGGGATCCTACTAGTACACAATTGTGCCTTTTGGTCTAAAGAACACACCAACAATATTCTCAAGAGTAGTCATAGTTGCATTCAAAGAATTTATCCATCATTTTTTAGAAGTTTATCTGGATGATTGGGTTGTATATATTCTATTGAAAGATCATGTAGAGATATTAAGGATGAAGTTGGAAAGATGCAGGGACTGTCAGATATCATTAAATATCAAGTGCATATTTGGGAAACTTGTTGGAATACTATTGGGACATATAGTCTGTAAACACGAGCTATTGGTGGATCCTGCAAAGGTTGTTATAGTCATTGTTAACTTACCATCACCCAAATCAGTACGCCAGTTGAGAGAAACACTGGGACACATAGGCTACTACAGTAAATTCATAAAATGGTATGCACATATCATTGCAATGATGGAGAAACTATTGAAGAAGGATAGTAAATTCTAGTGGAATGAGGACTGTCGTCGAGGTTTGGACACTCTAAAATACAAAATGGTCACAAAACCTATACAAGTATTCCCAGACTGGGAAAAGACATTTCATGTGCATGTAGATGAATCAACCATAGCACTTGGAGCTATTCTGGTGCATCCATGAGCAGGAGAGTTAGACCATCCTATATAATTTGCAAGCATAAAACTATTAGAGTTAGAGAAAAACTACAATACTACATAGAAAGAAGGCCTAGCAATGGTATATGCGCTACAAAAATTCAGACACTACCTACTTGGGAAAAACTTTAAAATGTTCACAGGTCATTCTTCCCTCAAGTAGCTAGTGATCCATGTGTATATTGGTGGCCACCCACCTTTTCCAACTGGCTCAAAACATTTTTCTAGCAATTTTGGTAATTTACTATTTTTAGCAGTTTTTAACTTCCAGAGCCATTTTGAGGCCCTAAATTATGTTTTTTGGGAAAACATGTTTGAAAAATAAAATTTCCTTTGATATTTCACCTAAAATGAATCTCATCGATGATACCTTTCCAACGGGCTATCATACGCCTAAAATGGATATTGTATGCAAAAGTTACAACCCCGAGAAGTTGTTATACTAACTTACCCAAATGGAACCCACATGACTTTTGGCGCTTCATCTCCTAGGGTTAGGTTTTTGGATGTCTAGGGATTTTGGAATTCCTGCTTAATGTAAAAATTCCTTTAGAAACTCATTGTAATCATCTTCTTGAGAATGCGAGTATTTGTCACATCTCTTCTCATAGATAAGCTGCCACCATTCTAGCAAGTCTTTCACTCTGTATTTTTACAATCTATGTACATTTCTTTCATTAATAGAAATCGTGTATTACTATATATTTGTATTTATGGTTGCATATATGATACATTTATGTTATATTATTGAATATCTACGATATCTCTGTGCATTTCTTTATTATATCTCCGCTCTCATTTCATGTTGAAAATAATCTGGATCAGTGGTATCAGAGAAAGATACTCTTGATCGTTTTTCAGTGCATGTCCCCGACAAGGTCCAAGTATAGAAAGTTGGGTCTCAATTTTGTCTCTCTTGAATAAAATCTCTCCCACACGCCCAAGAAACCCTTCATGGCGGAAGAAAATAAAAACAACGGAGCAGGCGATCCTATCAATTTGTTGCTTGAGAAAGCTCTCACACGACAGAGGGACGAAATGATGGAGAATTTTTCCCACATCCTTCAACGCCTCTCGATAGCATCAGGCACATCTTCATCAAGTGGCCACTTTGGAGGAACCTTTCCTTTTAATGTACAAGTCAATTTTTATATTCCTATATTTGAAGGTCAGATAGATGCAGAGGCCCTAGATAAATGGTTAAATCTGTTAGAAGGTTATTTCTCTATTCACAATTTTTCCGACAGAGAAAAGATCATCTTTGCGCTCCTTAAGTCTCTCCCCCATGTCAAACATTGGTTGGAAACTTACTAGGAGAAGATTTCCATAGAGGAGTCTGGAATATATGGGTTCGAGCCCACTTGGGGATTTTTTGTGGATGTGGTAAAGGAACAGTATTACCTTGTTGGCAACTATCAAGAATAGTACATGAGATGGACCACACTACGGTAAGAGAGGGGCCAAGAAGTTCCAGAGTTCACCAATACCTTCCATACCTTGTGCACCAAGTTGGGTATCAAAGACTCCAAACGACATTTGGTTCTGAAATGTTGTAGGGCTCTACACAGATACATCCAAACTAAAATGGATTTTCTGGACATCTCATCACTCGATGTTGCTTATCGATATGTTGTTAAAATCGAGCAGAAATTTAAGCACCAGAACAAATTGGAGTTTGGTTCTACAAATCCACAACAACCAAAGTATGACAAAAATGACCCTATCAAAACAGTATCCTGAAAACCAGTCCAAGCCACAGGAAAAGAAGGGTCACGAAAAGACAAATAAAGACACTGGAAAATGGTGCGATTTCCACAAAATCCCCTGGCACAAAATCGATGAATGTCACTCAAAACATTTAATGGTGGCCTAGATCAAAGACAAGGAGTCAAACCTTGATTCAGAATTTGATTCTAAAAATACGGGTAAAATATAGATCATTGACGCAGACCCCACTACTATTGTCGCGACCGCAACAATTCAAACAAAAGAACCAACAGATCTTGAAGAGGTGGAGTGTCTTTTTCATTCACAAATGTGGGTGAAGGGGACTCCGTTGCATTTTATTGTTGATAGCGGAAGCCAAAAGAACTGCATCTCAGTAGAGGTCGTCAAACAGTTTGGATTGTCGACAACACCACACCCGTAGACATACAACATCGGGTGGCTTGTCCAAGGTTGAGATCTTCATGTCAGCCAACAATGTCGATTGTCATACGGAATCCATCCCTTCAAGGATGAGGTATTATGTGATGTTTTCCCACTGGATGTCTATGATTTTCTCTTGGGCCATCCATATATGTGGAGATGCCATGTTGTTTATGAGTCTCAACCCCGCAATGTCATTGTTTCTCTGGGGGGTCATCTCTACAGAATACCAGAGGTAGTTCCAACTACTGTTACACATAAACAGTGTTGAAAGGTAGTATCTCATACTATAAAATTCATCTTCTTCACAATCTGTTCAAAGGGTGAACAAAAGGATATTGCAACCACTACAGCCTTGGCCCAAGCACCTTCTATCCAACAGAAGCAAGTCGACAAGATTGTAGAAAAGTGTAAATATTTCTTCTGCACATAGGAATCTCATGTATCTGGAATGGTTAAAAATGTCCAACCCTTCCAGCCACATGTTTGTGACAACCTTCAACAAGCTAAGCAACGCAACTTCTCCAGCAAGGCAAGCAACTCACCAAGATTCAGATTTAGTAAACGTGTTTTCCTCTCCCTTGGGCACTTCACACAATGGAGACAATTTATTTCTAAGGAGGGAGGATTGATCCGGGTGGATATCGATGGCCACCCACCTTTTTCAACTGGCTCAAAACAGTTTTCTGGCAATTTTGGTAATTTACTATTTTTAGCAATTTTTAACTTCCAGAGCCGTTTTTAGGCCCTAAACGATGTTTTTTGGGAAAAAATGTTTTCAATATGCAATTTCATTCAATATTGCACCTAAAATTAATCTCCTTTATGATACCTTTCCAACGGGCTATCATACTCCTAAAATGGAGATCGTATGCAAAAGTTACGACCTCGGGAAGTTGTTGTACTAACTTACCCAAACAAGACCCACATGAGTTTTGGCACTTCATCTCCTAGGGTTAGTTTTTTGGATGTCTAGGGTTTTTGGAACTCCTTCTTATTGTAAAAAGGCCTTTAGATCCTCATTGTAATCATCTTCTTGTGAATGCGAGTAGTTGTCACATCTCTTCTCAAAGATAAGCTGCCACCATTCTAGCGAGTCTTTCACTCTGTATTTTTATAGTCTCTGTACATTTTTTTCATGAATAGAAATCGTTTATTACTATATATCTTTGTTTATGGTTGCATCTATGATACTTTTTTGTTATATTATTGAATATTTTCAATATCTCTGTGCATTTCTTTATTATATCTCTGCTCTCATTTCATGCCGAAAATATTCCGGATCACCTAGTCAATAAGCCATTTTTGGGGGGGATAATTTGTATATGGTTATTGTTGTTCCAGGAATTTGACTTTGAAGTGATAGTCAAACCAGGGAAGTTGAATGCAGGACCCGATCATCTATTGAGGATAACCAATGGAGAGGAACCTACAAATTTAAAGGACAACTTCCCTGATGCACAGTTATTTTCAGTCCAAGTAGCTAATGAATATTTTGTTGACATCATTGAATACTTGAGTACCGATACTACAACACAAGAATTCAACACTGCACAGAATAAAAATATGGTAGTTAGAGTCGCAGACTATCAATTGATTGCAGGACACTTATACAAGTTGGGCGCAGACAACATCTTCAGAAGATATGTATTAGAACATGAAAGGCCTAGGATTTTAGCAGAGGCTCATGAGGGAATAGTTGGAGGACATTATGCAGGAAAATCTACCGCGTAGAAGGTATTGCATGCAGGACTATGGTGGCCGACCATTCATAGATATGCAAAGGAATACTTCCAAAGATGTAATGTATGTCATAGGGTTGGAAAACCTAATAGACAGGATGAGATGCCCCTAAGACCACAAGTAACCTTGCAAGTATTTGAAAAATGGGAAATAGACTTTGTGGGACCAATTAACCCATCAGGAAAGAGGTCGGGAGAAAGGTATGTCATTACTGAGACAGAGTACTTAACGAGATGGGAAGAAGAAGCACTAGTAAAGGATTGTAGCGTAGATACAACATCACACTTCCTATTTGAGCAAGTGATCACTATATTTGGATGCCCAAGGATTTTGATGAGTAACCAAGGCACTCACTTTATCAATAGTACTATCAAGGCTATGACTGAGGAGTTTGAAGTCTATCATCAAAAGAGTACACCATATCACCCTCAAGCAAATGGAACAGTGGAAGCCTTTAATAATATCATAGAGAATGATTTGACAAATATCTGCAATGTCAATAGGGACGATTGGGATTTGAAGATACCAGAAGTATTATGGGCATATAGGACTACATGCAAAAAGTTGACAGGATAGACACCATTCAACTTGGTGTATGGAAAAGAAGCAGTGGTGCCAAAAAATTTGGTACCTAGTCTGTGCATAACAACAATCACCAACATGACAGAGTGAGGTGCAGTACAAGAAAGGATAAGTTAGCTCATGGAGATGGAAGAAGATAGGATTCTAGCGGGATTTCACCAAGAATTACAGAAAGAAAGGGACAAAGTTTGGCATGACAAGCATATTAAAAGAAAGAGTTTCGAGGAGGGAGACTTAGTCTTGGTGTATGATAGTAAATTTCTTCAACATCTAGGAAAAATCAGAATGCATTGGTTGGGACCATATGAAGTGAAGACTGTCACAGAGGGGGGAGTTGTACAGTTGAAAGATTTAGGAGGTATAGAACTCAGAGGAATGATCAATGGGAGTCGACTGAAATTGTATAGGGACATTCAACCTCCTAGCACCTAGAAAGTTACCGCGTAGTAAGAATATATGTATATAGTGTATTATAGTAGAAGTAAGGGAGAGAAAATGAGAAAAACAAATTAAAAGAAGAAAA
>SNQJ01S0105410.1:0-19630 GCA_010110895.2 Picea sitchensis
TACGAGTCATCGAAAATTCTTACAGTCGTCCTTGCATCACTTCAGACTTTGTTCACCATTCATAATTTTCATCGATCATTATCAACCACCCCTGAGGGCACTGTAGTTATCTACATCAACACACATCTTTAGTTACAGTCTCATGTTTTGGTCTCATGACATGAGCATGGTGCATGCCCGCCTCATTTGTACATAGATTTTCTTTTCTCTCCCTAGAGTAAGGTTTGGGTCCCACAGTTTTCCCTCTCCCTCTGGCAGATCGCTCTTGCAGTTCCTCTCTTCATTCTTCCTTACAATGGTACTCTCAGCAAAAGAAACATTGATGTATTTCAGCTATACATATGCTCCTAACCTCACACATCACGGGGCATCTGTTATCACTAAAAAATCATCCACAACATTGCACACAAATGGTTAAAGAAAAAACAACAATGCCAACATCAATTAGTTCACCTACAACACTAAAATTCATCAAGAAGGAAAAAAAATATGTAATTGGGGTCAAAAATCAAAATGTGCATAATCACCAAAAGGAGTGCGCACACAGTATGTAGGCCAACAAAGGCCTCAGCGCACAAATTGTGTGACTGTGTACGAGAAAATCTGCTCACTTCTATGAATGACACATTTATGGATCTTTCGGACCCTCAACCACTTCTGGTCTAAACCCCAACACGATTTGGCACTCATATCTGAGCGAAATCTAGCTTGGGGGTTGGTCAAGGGCTAGAGAGTGCCCTAAAAGGCCCCCTTTTCACACTATGAACCAATCACATTTTTCCATGTATGAATGCTATAAATAAGATCCATGGGTGTACTAAGAAACCAAGATCTTCAAGGTATTGTTATGCTGCAAGAATTCTTCCTTGAGAATCCTCTTTTCTCTTTGAAGTCTTCAAGCATCATTGCAATAGGCCATTCTGCTTACCTCTTCAGGGAATAGGCATTGTTTTTTTTTTTTTTTTCATTTCTTCCATTGTAAGGAGTGAAGAGCTCTCTATTAGGGGACTCAATATCCCTCCCAAGGAGGAAGACGGGACTCATATGTCCCGAACTTTCTCTATGGTGTTTTGCCTACTAATCTATTGATCCATTAGTAGCATTATGTTGGTTATTTTTTTTATTTTCATGGTTCTAAGTTGTTGGCCCTTGACCAAGTTTTGAGGATTTTTGGTCATGTTAGACCTATTTTTGGGACTTCGACAAACTATCGAAGGTGGAGCGCAAGATAAAGTGGATATCGCAGGATCTCGGCCCCTTTTATGGACTTTTTTGGGATTTGGGATTATTTAACGGGTATGGGAATGTCAACCCATGGGTTTACCCATGTTTAGGCCCAATTTGTAATGTATAATTAGAAAGTCAGGTGATGTAGGAAAGTGTGTCTTGATACCTTGCTAAGTGCTAAGGAATTAGTTCAATCTATGTGATTGAAAGTGCTAAGTGTTGAGTGGAGATTTATTTTGTGCATATTGTATGAGGCTTGAAGAGCTCAGTGCAAGCGAGTGTAAGAGATTGAGAAGAGGCTTAGAGATGTAACCTAGCCCGGGGAAGGAGGATCTAGCAAGGTGAGTAGATCTATTATCCTCTGTGGAGTAGGGTTTTTGTGTCTCTATGCATGTAACTGATTGGCATAAGATAAAATAAGATGAAGAGTTGGTGGACGTAGCCCCAGGGTGGGGGTGAACCACGTACATGTTGTGTTGCTCTGCTTTGTGTGATGTATTGATGGGTTTATATGTTAACTTTCTTAGTGCTTCGATATAGATGAATGGTAGATAGATATGTTAATTCTATGTGCTTAATAGTATGGATGAATACTAGATCTGGCCTATGCGGATGTGCTCAGTGCTTGAATATAGTAGATCTGGTTGAATACTGCAATGCTCTGTAATTAGGGTTTAACTGCGTTGTAAACTAAGAGTGGATATTGATGAACTATAATTGCTAAGTGCCCTATTAAGGTGTTACAATCATAGATCTATGTCCCAGCTAAGGTTGCAGACACTGGAATCATGCAAACACCCCTGCCTCTACCTCAGGTGAGACTTCATCTACTTCGCAAGTGTTTATGAAATTTCTAGTAGTTAGGGTTTTGTTGGTGCGTTGTTGTAGCATTGAAACTTGGGTTTGTCCCTATGCCAAAAAATAGTTCCGTTGCTGGTACTGAAACTATGATTGTTGGGAACTAAGAAAGAAGAAGCTATGTGTGAAGATCTGACCTGAAATAGTGAAAGCTCTGTGCATACATCTATTTCCCTAGTGCGCAGCATTCCACTTGACCTGTGAAGCTTTGTGCCAAGAAGAAGGGTCAGATCTGAAGAAAAGAGGTAAGATCTGAAAGCTTTGTGCTCTGAGAAAGGTAAAAGTGAGATTTTTTCTTAAAGAGGTAAGATCTACAAGCTATGTGCTCTGATAAAGGTAAGAATAGTGAAAAGTTTTAGATCTGGAAGCTTTGTGTTGTGCTGAAGATAAGATTAGTGGAAATTTTTGTTTCTAAAGTATGGATCTAGGCATGTTTGACAAGATTGGTCCTAGCTTGAAAACTAGGGCACTGATAGATGATGGACCACACTTGTCATAATACTTTTCCTGATAATGGACCACACTGGTTTGGTCCGAAACGTCGAACATCAAAAACCAATGCGATGAATCCGAAAGAACTAGCTCATCAAAACAATGGTCGCAAAAGTCTTAGAACAGAAATAGATGAAAGAAGATTTGATATGAGTAGATCTGATAAGAATAGTGAAATATGTGTAATACCTATGCATAGAGAGAATGTTTGGACTAACAAATGGATCCAGTATCCTAGAAATAATTTTTGTAGGTTAGCTACTATGATCCTAGTGTGCAGTACAGGAAAGGTTGGGGATCAATTAAAAGAAAATGAGGATTAACCCTTTGTTATAGTTGCAGAAGACCGGGACATCTGGCTAAGGAATGCCCTGGTAGAAGACCTAGTTGTCTCTATTGTAAATCTATGGACCGTGAAGTTTTAGATTTCCCTAGAATGAATGCTAAGGTTGAAAGAATGAATATGAACCAAGAAAACCCTAACATAGATCCAGAAACTGAGATTATGGAAGAACCCCAAAAAGAATCAGAAAAAGTATTGCTACAGATGAAAGAAACCCTGAATGACCACCGACATATCATCTTATCAGAGATCTTCAAAGAAAAAGAGTGCATTGAAGCAAGAATAGGAGACTTCGACATTGAATGTGTTTTGGATGAGGAAACACAAGTGAATATCATGACAGAAAGAACTTGGAAACTCTTAGGGGAGCCTGCTATGATTCCTTCATTGGGAGGAATAGGATTATTCAAAGGAAAATGGATAACCCTATGTGGAAAGCTCACCCAAATATCTATGAATGCAAATGGAACTTCGACAAAGGAAGATTTTGAGGTTGTTAAATTTACTGAGAACAACAACCCATTTTCTATGTTACTAGAAAAACCTTGGATTGAAAGAGATCAGGCCAGAAGGAAGGAAGAAGATGTCTTAGAGCAGAATAAGCAAGAGTTGAAATATTTCATGACTAGGAGGATCACACAGCTGATTAAAGAACAGGAGAATAGATCGAAGCTACTTAGGACCAGGGACTTGGATGTCGAATTTGCAAGAACACAAGAAGATTTGTAGAATACAAAAGTACCTATCCCAGATAGAGAAGAAGTATTACCCTTGAATCTTAGGAAAGAATCTCAACCGAGCGAAGTTACTATGCTAAAAGAAGATAAGAATCGGAATGGAAAGAGGAATATTGAGACGAAGCTCACTGGGAGAAAGGCTAGAAAGCTTAGTAAGAAGAAAGCTAAGATCAAAAATTTACAGAAGGGTCCAAATGGAACTTCGCAAAGGGAAAATTTACAAAACAGGAACTTCGTCGGGATATCAGAACAGCGTCACATGGCACTTCGCCATAGCGAAGCAATATAGCGATTGGGAACAGTATAACCATTATACCAACACCTCGAACGAGTAGAAAGGCATTGAAGGCCAGGAAGCTTTGCATCAGACCGTTGGGACCGCGTCGTAACGGACAAAACTGAGTTAATGGAGGCTTCTCGCCCATTGGAGAGATTTGTTTCCTTGTTATCTATATATTTCATTGAGCCTTGCACCGAGAACACTTTTTCCAACCGTGATTATCTGAGCCCACAGATTAGTTGATTCCACACACCGATCATCACGTTATCACCATTTGTCTCGTTGCATTGAGTAGTTACTCTTCAAACCCGAGATATTCAACCACGAGCATGCATGTCGGACGAGCTCAGCGCTGTAGAGAAAATTGTCGAAGAATTTCGCATTGACCTCATGACTGAAAGAGTAATATCTGAAAGAGTCACGTCTATAGGTATACAAGAATCATCGACGAGAGGAGTGTAAGACTCTTTGTCGACTGCTCGTAGAGTCGGACCATCCCGACCATCAGTAGAGAAGAGAAACAAGCACAGAGATGACCTAGCAAATGTGAAGCTAATCCCAACCATATTTCCTAACTACATCCCACCTCTGTCCGGGGCAGTGAGTCATGATTATGTGCCCAGATATTTTGAGTACACAATGGTTATTGCATACCTCCCGAAGGGGATACGCGCAGTGAGAGAATAGCAGGACAAGATTGCAGCATTGAAGTTCAACGACTTCAACCTTGGATATTGCAAGAACCATAGCATGCTCACCCCGTACAAATACTTGACCATGACAAAGGGGAAGAATTCGAAGATAATCCTCCAGCTGTGAACGATGAACCTCGTGCAGTCCACCCTATTGAACGTAATGAAAAACCCACACTTCGGAAGGCACCAGGAAGTTAACACCTGTGTCAAGATACTACTTTCATGTTACCATGGAGGCCACTTATGGCTAGACCGTCGTATCACAGTTGATCCAACGTTGATCCATAAGATCATAGGATTGAGTATGCAAGGACCCGATCCACAGGAATTCTATCCAGGAAAATCTACAGATCGCGCACTAGCATAGAAGATCAAGGACTCATACGGTGATGTTGAGAAGGGGACGTGACGCTACAAGGTAGCTTCCATCCAGAATGGCATAGTGTGACTAGCATGCCATTAATTGCAGGAAATCTAGTAAGGAAGAACCGACCCACATAGGTTACAGGCTTTGTCATTGAACTTGCAGGGTAGTGTGTGGAAGGTCTACATATGAACTGGGCGAAGTGCCTAGTTAATCATCTTGAACTGGACTTCCGCGGATCACAGGATCAGGGCTATGAATTCCATTTTAGTTGGCTCCTGAACCTCATCTCATTTGTTTCTTGGGAAATGCTGAAAGGTGTGACCTTCCCATACATCGAGCCATTTGATCCGCTTGTTGAGAAGTTCACCACGCTCTGCTACTCGAGCGATATGGGGAACCAGTGGCAGTCGAACCCAATTTTTCATACATATTACCTCCAGCTGAAGAGAGACATCGAAGTTGAAACTCGCATGACTCCGAACACCCTACAGCTATTCTGACCCATGATGAAGTTCCACGCAGCTCGACACTTCATCTATATTATAACATGAGCAGACGAACATAAGGAGGAGTTTCAGTCGTACTATAAGCTCACGGAAGAGGACCTTGAGGAGATCACTAAGGATTGGTCAACAGACCTCCTTATCCCCACTGACCCTCCAAAGATGTCTGACCCTGACAGCCCGAAGACCATGCACAAATAACATGATACACCCAGACCCAGCAGAAGGAAGAAGACCGAAGAAGTCCAAAACTTAAGCAGCACCTCAAAAAAAATTTCCTCAATATCACCTAGCCGAGGGGGTGATGATGAAGTGGAAGAAATAAATGGAAATAAATATGAGAAAAAGAAAGGCGAAGTAACACCGCCTAGAGATGAGGCCGATCCCCTGAAGAAAAAGAAGGTTTCTCCCAAGAAACCCTCTTCCTGAAATAAATCAAGAGTCACTTTGACCAAGATGCAGACTATGCTCACTGTCGATGATTTTGACTTCATCATAGTAGCTCTAAACGACGCATCACAGGAAATCATGGAGAAACAAGAAGCAAAGAAAGAGGAAATGTATAATAGAATTGAGCTCGAACTCTGAGGGGTACAGCAGGCCCTTCAGTCCTCTCCAATGTGCCCCTGCCATCGGGAGAACCAGAGTTGGGATATGAGCCAACCCAACTACGCCGACTAGCAGATGCAACTGAAGCTCGCCTTCATTGATCACAAGAAGAAACAGAACAAGCCACCCAGGCCTTGAAGCAAGTATAGAGAGTACTTATAGAAAAACACCAAGTCGTAGATCAGGAGAAGGTTTCTCTCCAAATGAAGTTTGAAGAGGAGAAAGCACAGATTCGGCAATAAAAAGAACAGTTGCTCGCAGAGCAACTCGAAGTGAAAGAATAATTCAATGGAGCACTCCACTCTGTGACAGGCTTAGAGCCACAAGAAGAAGACCGAATCACACATCAAGTAGAGCAGCTCACAAAAGCTATCCAATAGCTACATCAATGAATAGCATACTTAGAGCTCCGCACAGTGCCTAACACCCCATGGGATGTGAGGGATCAAAGAGAAGCAACTGCCTGAAGCGCAGCTGAAAGAATCAAGGGCCTCGCCATGGAATGTAATAAATTGAGTGATCGCAATGCCCAGATATATGAGCGGCTCACTGAGAATCCAGAACTGAAGACACTGGAGTTGCATCTCCAAGAGGCGAAGTATCGAGCAGAAACAATACATGCACAGTTGAAGCCCATGTCAGTTATTGAAAGGATGAAGCGATCCCAAGAGAAATGCACTACCTAGCAGTAGATCAATACCATTCATAGCAATGTCATGGAAGTGACTCAGAGGCTCCAACCTATACAGGATGAGGCTTGCTAACTATTCGTAGATATCAAAGGTTGAGGAGAAGAACTAGAGAAAGTCATCACTACAGCAGAACAATGCCTAGAGGGACCTGCCAACGAAGTTCCTATCCAAGAGTTCACCGAAAAGGAGGTCGTGGAACAACAACAAGTCAAAGCAACTCGAGCTAAGCTCGAGGATTTTGAAGCAGAGCTACCCAGATCAAAGTGACTTGGGATGAGTCACAGGTGAGTGTTGGGGGCCTGTTGGCCTTTGACCAAGTTTTGAGGATTCTTGGTCATGTTAAACCTATTTTTGGGACTTCAACAAGCTATTGAAGGAGGAGTGCAAGACGAAGCAGAGATCGCGATATCTAGGCCCCTTTAGGGCCCTTTTTTGGATTTGGGATTATGTAACAAGTATGGGAATGTCGGCCCATGGGTTTATCCATGTTTAGGCCCAATTTGTAATGTATAAATAGAAAGCCAGGAGATGTAGGAAAGTGTGTCTTGATACCTTGCTAAGTGCTAAGAAAGTCGTTCGATCTATGTGATCGAAACTGCTAAGTGCTGAGTGGAGATTGCTTTTGTGCATACTATATGAGGCTTGCATAGCTCAGTGCAAACGAGTGTCAAAGATTGAGAAGAGGCTTAGTGTTGTAACCTAGCCCCGGAAAGGAAGATCTAGCAAGGTGCACAGATCTCCTGTCCTCTGTGGAGTAGGGTTTTTGTGGCTTTATGCATGTAACTGATTGGAAGAAGATAAAAGAAGATGAAGAGTTGGTTGGCGTAGCCCCAGGGTGGGGGTGAACCATGTACATGTTGTGTTGCTCTGCTTTGTGCGATGTATTGATGTGTTTATATGTTAACTTGCTTAGTGATTCGATATAGATGAATGGTAGATATATATGTTAATGCCATGTGCTTAATAGTATGGATGAATACTAGATCTCGCCTATGTGGATGTGCTCAGTGCTTGAATATAGTATATCTGGTTGAATACTGCAATGCTCTGTAATTAGGGTTTAACTGCGCTGTAAACTAAGATTGGATATTGATGAACTATAACTACTAAGTGCCCTGTTAAGGTGTTACATTCACATATCTGTGTCCCAGCTAAGGTTGTAGACACTAGAGTCTTGCAACCACCCCTGCCTCTACCTCAGGTGAGACTTCATCTGCTTCGCAAGTGTTGCTGAAAGGGCCAGTAGTTAGGGTTTTGTTGGTGCGTTGTTGTAGCGTTGAACCCTAGTTCTTCCCCTATGCCAACATAATTTTCACAAGATTTCTAAAATTTATTTCTTAGTTGTTTTAGTTTATTTCTTTGTTTTCATATGTGTTTGTCTTATCTAACCCACTCACAAACTTTGGTCTTGCCTAGTAGGCTTATCTAGGCATGCAATTCTTATTGTTTTGCTCACCCAAGTGACAAACCCAACACAACATGGTCCACATACACTATAACCTTCAAATTTTAAAATTTAATGACTTGAACTTAAAACAA
The DNA here is from genome assembly GCA_010110895.2 of Picea sitchensis. Taxonomy (NCBI): domain Eukaryota; kingdom Viridiplantae; phylum Streptophyta; class Pinopsida; order Pinales; family Pinaceae; genus Picea; species Picea sitchensis. Next base: position 8,343 of record SNQJ01S0105410.1, read on the forward strand.
TGACGCTATATAGTAAGTAGGCAATATAGATGAAGTTTAGACTACATAGATCTGTCTCAATTGTAGAAGCGATCTAAATGAAACTTATTGCATAAAATAGAGAGAATACTTATACCAAACACCATGTGTTCATCTAGTGTATAAACACCTTCATTTCATATTTGTAAAGGTTTCCAACTTGATTCTTAAACCTCACTAAAATTTTGTTAGATTTTCACTAAGATTGTGTCATCATTTCTCTTAAGCACTTGAGCTAATTAGAACTATTATTGTCTCGAACGACTCTCTCACAACAAGGATGGACCCTCACTAATTTTCTTGTCTCTTTGGTTGCATATAGGGTGTTCCCTTTTTAGTTTCTCTTGGGTCAATCCATTCCCTCTCCAAGGAAGATTACCAACACCACTATTATAGGAAGTGATCTATAATCGAAGGCCCATGGACAAAGGATTCATCGACACAGATCTTAATGTGGAATAATGTGAATTGTATACAAAATAATATAATAACTCATTGTGCATAAACAATGACCATGGTTTCTTTAAGCATTACAATCACACATACATAGATACTACAAGAGATACCTTGGAGAAACCTAGTTTGGGGAAATCGTAGCTTAGAAATGCTTCTCTTTCTCCAATTATTAATAATGGTGCTCTTATAGTTACAAGGCTCTCTAGTTATAAACACAAGAAATACAATGTACAATGTTAATACTGGAATGAGTATAATAATATATCTTCCAAAATTGATCAACTAGCTCCTCTCTAAGTTGATCTCTCTGACCACCACAAACAATAGAAATTTTAAATCAACCTGACCTATCGATGATCTTCTATCTCCTATGTTACCTCCTCACTAGTCGAACCTCCAATCCAACCTCCTCTAGTGTCTTCTTGGTAAAACCCCTCTTCAAGCGTAAACCTACCATTTTATTCCTATCAATCCCAATTATGTTGAAGGACAATGACCTCCCAATCATTCTCGAAAGAAGTGGCTACAATACATATGCATGTTTACCCATCATTTCAAATTCTATAGAATTCAAGCAATTTTGTTTTCCCCAGACTACCATGTGGCCTCTCATGGTTTGTCAAAGGGCACATGTGTGAAAACCCTAGGTGTTCATGTCATCTACGAAGTAGGTTGCCACATTATTTATCGTTAGGAACCTACTTCTATTAAAATGGGGAGGTGTTGTTGTGGAGTGGAGCATATATCGTGTTATGTAAGTTGGTATCCCTTTCCGTGTTCCCTTTGTGCAAAGTGTGAAGTGCGGAGTTATATTCTTACCCGACTCACACCTTTTCCTCCACACACATTGATCTTTACAGGGCTTAACCCTTGGTCTTGTTCCCTTTACTTATTCCCAATCTCCTTTTCCAATGTGCCTTGTAAATTGTGTATAATGTAGAGCAGGGCGGCTTAGACCTCTGTTCAGCTACGTCAAAACCTCTACATGACTTTCCTTTTTCAAACCTTGCTAACTTATGAGGGGTGTCAATCATGGAGGCAACACCTCCCTCTAACTTGTCTACCTACCCACATGACCAACAACTTAGTCCTTATGCCATGATTAGAGCATGGAGTATCAAGATCCCCTCCTTTTGTTCATGTATTTGTGTAGCCTAAAGCTAAGCTTGGATTTTGATCTATCCATTTTTCCACAAATTTTTCCAAGGTATCAAGGCTTCTAAAAACAAGCCTTGAGAACAAAAAATTGAGGGTTATTGAGCACAAAAAATGACAAATAACCAATTAGCCATTTTATTTCTTCAATGATCCATTTGAATCAAGGAGAGTGTCTCACAAATGAGGGTCAATTTCATTTGTCATTTGGTAACATTATTTCATTTATTTACTTTTATAGATCTAGTGTGTTTGTACATATATTTTGCATTGTTTGGAGACATTGTTCCAAGTACGATTCAAAGATAATATTAGTGCTTTGAAGCATGACAACATGCTCAAATCTTGTTGGTTTCAATTTCCAACTCAATCCCTTCTAATGCCTAAGTGTGTACCTTTCATCTCCTCCCCCGAGTGGGCCTAATGGTTAAGAACACATGTTTCCTCCTAAGAGGTCACAAGTTCAAATCCAAAGGGAAGTCGGGTATGTATACCTCTGTAGAATTTAGCAGTCAAATCATTGCATGAATGGGGTCCCTTGTCCCACAAACAAAGGGGTCTCATACACCAATTCGGTGTATGGCTTCGTCGTGACCTTAAAATTAGATTATTATTATTATTAACTAGGAGGTAAATCTTTCTTTGCTTTATGAGTTCTCTTTGTTATCTAGATATAAATTAAACCCTTAATAACTAATCAAAGTATCATTTAAAATTTCCCTTGAGACGTAACAAAAGTATCATTTAAAAGTCAATCAAAAACTAGGTGAAACATTAAATATGTTTTTGATAAGTAATTTAATGGTTTCTCCTCTTTTCTCCATTTCCCCACCGTTGATTCACAGTTGCCTTCAAGATTCTAGTGGTTACTCCACTCCCTTCCTCCTTTGCGGTGGAAATAGTGTCAATTATGTGGTGGTACAATGTCGTGAATATTTTTCTTGATATGTATACCTTTGTTATTTTTATTTTTAGATAATTCTACTCGAAAGAATTTTTCTCTAATTTCTTTAATTGTTGCTATTTTACCAATGACATACCTACAAGCTCAACCAATGTAAGTCTTGTTTCTAATCATGTCACATTGGGAATTGACAAAACCTACCAAAAAAACATTATCTAATGCATTTAGAGTTTAGCCCTACAATATTTTACTCATATACCTCATCAGTTACAACAACTTACTCATTTTCCACTTTCTTTCCTATTTAAAGAATAACATCAATTTCTAAAGTACAATGTAGGAATGATGAGAGATCTCACACTTATTCTACAAAGTAATCCAAATCTTATATTTTGAATCCACACTTCTGATCTGACTTATAATATGCTCTATAATTAAAGTTTTAAAGATGTACATTAATTCATATTATACTTTCCATTTTTCCCTTTCATTTTGTCTATATGTTATCTTTAAGCCATCAACCAGCTTTAAGAGTGAAGTGGATTTGGTTGTCCACTTCATGAGAACATAATGAACACATAACATAATTCCATATATCCATAATAAACAATATTTTATTTACTATCCATTTTACATATTTACTTTACATCATATGAGATACAATATGTGTATATAAATACATGTAGTGAATGGTAAGTCATGTCCTTGCGAAAGTTCATGACTTATCATAGACCAAATTTCTTGACTTGCCATAGAATTATCATTTACATTGTAATTCCTATTTACATAACAACAAACCTATAATATATTATTACATAAAAAGAAATGTAATATACTTTAGGTATATTACAAGTCTTCCCCCCTTAAAAATGTTTTGTCCTAAAAGCATAGGGAATGATAAAATCTTCTGATAGAATGACATTATTTTGTAACTTCTGTCGATCAGATAAAGTTGAAGACACGAGATGATATGACAATCGAAGTCTCAAACAATATTGGTGCATCGAAAAAGAATTAATCCATCTAACATGGATTTTTTCTAGAACTCTCAGATGATAATATTTTGGATACGTTCTTCTTTGTTGACTTCAGGGAACACATATTTTTGGATTCGTAGGAATTTTATTCTTCTTAATGCATGTTTTAGTCTTGTCATGATTTACTTGAGTCATCATGATGATATCTGATTTTTTTGTATTTATTGGTGTGACAACATCCTTTGACTAACCTATGACTTTATTAGTGGGGATCAACGATATTTCAACTTCAACTAAATTTGTGGATTTTTCTTTACCATAGAATTGTTTGTTGAGATCGACTTCTCGAAACACTTCCATTGATAATACTTCATTGATAAGAACAATAGGTTTTTACATGTCGATCAATTTGGTGCTAGTTCCCTTATCCATGGTTTGGGTTACTTGTTGTGTCTTCCTCTTATTCTTTAATTTATTCATATCTACAAGTAGAATTTTATTATGATTTCTCAAACGATAAATTTCTTCATCTTTGGACGATAGTTCTTCATTGATATTTTCATACTATTTTTTATGAGTATTATATTACTAATTTGTTGTTGCAACTCTTTAATTTGTTGTTGAAAATCTTTAATTTGTTGTTGAAATTTATAAATTTGTGTATCTTGCTTCTCCAATTCTGTTCGATTTTGCACAATTTATTATTTGATAATAAGAATTTTATTCAATTTTTTTTCAACTTTTCAATAAATTCTCTGTGATTTTGTTGGAGTTTGGTTATTTTGTCTTCTAATTTTTTTATATGCGAGTCGTCTTCTTTATCTTTCAACTGCAATTTTTCAATACATCGGCATGTGGCATCATGTAGGAGTGGTGTTTGATGCACGACTTGCAAGTTGGATTTGGTTTCCTTTGATTCTTGAGATGCATGTTCCTCCTAGTCAATATCACATTTTTTTTTGAGGTGACACTCCTTATCTCGACACATTTCCAATTTCTCCCGTCTCATCAAATTTTCACTAAGAGTTTGCTCAAGTTGTCTTTGAGTTCTATCTAATAACTTTGCAGTATATATTTTCATCAAGTCTACTTGATTTCAATATTCGATCAAGGGAAAAGTTTTGTAACACTTCGTGCAAATGACTTTTTTTATTTCTGAGCGAATCTATATAAATATAATATTTCTTTGCACAAAGAGAACATTTCACGAAAAAACCAGAATTCTTTGTGAAATTCGGAAATTTTTTTTTGGATGCAGGTCAATTTCATAATGGATTAAAGGTTTGGATGGAGAGAGATCTATGAAAACCATAGAGAAAACCCTACCCTATATGCATTGTTCCCCTCTGCAGACAAAATGGTCGCTCCAAGGAAGACGTGTTGCACCAGTATGCCGCCACTGACAGCACAAGATGAACTCAGAGGGGGTGGGGGGGGACCCCCCTCTTATCGGAATGTTTTCGCCCATGACAGAGAAGGATTGCAGGCTAAGAGGCCTGCCTTTGAGTTTTTTCCTCACATGTGGGATCAACTCTTATCCAGGAAATAGGGACTTAGTAAAGAAATCGACGTTGAGCTGAGCACGTCTCATCTAAAGGCATCTCATGGATGGGAACCAGGGAAATGCATTCCCCAATCAAAAAAACTGCCATGATACACCATTAGCTCAACCAAGGTTGGGGAAAACAACCAGTTCATGAGGGAGCATGCTCTCATTGGCAAGTTTCTTGGTCTATGTCCTTCCGAACGAGATCTCATGACATGGATCAAAGACTGGTGAAACCCCAAGGGAGACTATGAAGTGCAACTCGGCTCCAATGGGTTTTTCATGATCATCCTATATAGTTTGGAAGATAAGGATAGGATTTTTGATAATGGGCCATACTTCTACAACTCTATTTGGTTATTCCTCAGATTCTGGACAGACCGTTTCAGCCCGGAGAAAGAAGACTTCACAATGGCTCTGATATGGATACAACTATATTCCCTACTGCAGGAGTTATGGCTGGAGGAAATCCTCATGGGAATAGGAAACATTGTGGGAAGATATGTGAAATATTTGGAAGGCACAAAGCATAGGAAATACACTTCATATGCTCGAATCTGCATCTACATGGACATATCAAAGGCTCTACCAGGTTCAGTAACCCTAGAATATCAGGATGAGGACTCGAATCAAATGATGGACTATCAACACATTCCTTTCCGCTGTAGAAAGTGCCATGAGCATGGACACCTCTTCCGTGATTCTCCCTTGAATGTCACAGCCAGAACCCAAAAACATGAGAGGGGAAGCAAAAGGAAGGTTACACTACAGTCACAGGCAGAAAAAGACATCCACCCAGAAAACAAACTAAAAAAGGAACCTAGAAGATCCCCACCACAAACTCCTTCGACATTCTTAATCAACTCCCAGAGGAAGAGGATGTTGTAGATACACACAAAAAAGATAACCAGGACAAGGAAAAGGGTAAAGCCAAGCATCAAAATAAACCAGGAAAAGAAAACAACCAAGAAACAAGCCCAGCAGCCCAGCATAACATGGACAACCCAGAGCAGGGGGGGGAAACTTTAATGTAGCTTGATGAGAAAGATATAGCGGATATAGATCTAGAAACAATGGAGGAGGCCTTCAACAGAAAGGACCTGCAAACCATCCCAGTGGAACAACTCAAAAAGGTGCATAAAGTATTTGTTGACTCTACTGTAGGTTCCACCTCAAGACTAGGGATATCCTTAGACCCGACCACTGAGCTCAAACATACCTCCCGTGAAAGCAAGCGATGAGGCCACAAATATGCACCTCAACTCATTAAGGAGGTAGGAAACTATATGCTCAAATTAGAGCAGATCCAGAGACTCACAGAGGGATATGTCCATCCACCTAATAACTCATCATGATGAAGATCATAACATGGAATATAAGAGGGCTTAATGGAAGATCCAAGCAAAGGACTCTTCAAGACTGTATTCATGTTGAAAATCTGGACATTCTCCTTTTACAGGAAACAAAATGTGTCATGGAAGAAGCTGACAACATTTTTCAGCATTGTTGGAGAGCCTGTGAATCCATTCACGCTAACTCAAATGGAGTTGTGGGAGGCCTGAAAATATTATAGAATCCAACTACAGACATCATAGATAAACCCTTTTCCACAGTTGGCACCATTACAGCTCACTTCAAATTCATAGGGTCTATCAAAGAAGGTATGATTACAAATGCGTACGAGCCTCAAAGTGCACAGGATAAAGATTTGTTTATGGGAATAATAACCACTATCAAGACATTGTTGGGTTCACAGAACTGGTTGATAGGTGATGACTTCAATATCATCTTAATGCTGGAGGAACAGACAAGAGAAACCAAGCTGCTAGACCAAGACAGTGGTAAGTTTCGAACCCTCGTAGATCAACTCGATTTAATAGATATAGAAAATAGAAATGGTATCTTTACTTGGTCCAATCATAGATCTGGGCATCATCATGTGGCATGTAGATTAGATCGGCTCCTCATCTCATAATCCCTGTTGCTGGAGGACCCGATCATTGAAGCCAACATCCTCCCAAAAATTGGCTTGGATCACTAGCCAATCTCACTCTGTCTTGACATTGGAGCCACACCCAAGTTCAAACCCTTCAGATTTGAGAATTTCTGTCTCACACACCCAGACTTTCAAAATCTTTCAAAATTATGGTGGGAGAAAGCAAGAATAGACCATGGTACTTTCATGTACAAATTCCAACAACGATTAAAAATATTTAAGGCACAACTAAAGAGCTAGAATAGGAATGTATTTGGGAACATTCTGCAAAGAAATTAGGAAATTGAGCAATGCCTTGAAACATTGCAAAAGATATTTATTATCGGGGAAATCACGACAGCCTTAATGAGGGAGGAGGAGGAACTCAGAGAAGAACTAGAAGAGAGAAAGGAACAAAAAGAAATACTCTGGAGGTAGAAATCCAAAGTACATTGACTTAAATAAGGTGAAATGAACACCAAGTTATTCCATAGATCCATGGTGCATAGGCGATACATAAAGAAAATCACTCAACTAGAAGACGGTCAGGGAAACCCCATCCAGGACCATGCAAGCATAGAAGAGGAACTTACCAGCTACTACAAAGATCTCCTAACATGACCCATCCAAGGCAGAATGCATGTTATTCACAATATCACTAGGCACATCCCCTCCCTAGTTACACATGAATAGAATGAATCTCTGACAAGGCCCATCACCCAAGAGGAATTGGATCAATCAGTCAAAGATATGCGCCCAGGTAAAGCTCTAGGGATGGATGGTTTAACAACAAACTTCTTCCACTAATATTGGTCGATGATCAAAGAGGAAGTCTGGCAAGTTGTGGAGGAATCAAGAACTTTGGGGCAAGTTCTCTCAGCCTTTAATGCCACCTTCCTCACTCTCATTCCAAAGGAAGAAAGGGTAACACATCCTAAGCAATTTCGACTAATAACACTTTGAAATGTTATCTACAAAATCATCACTAAGGTCATTGCCATGCGTCTCAAACCGATATTGTCATACATTATATCCAAAGAGAAATATGGCTATGTGGAAGGAATGAAAATCATGGACAGTGTTATCCTAGCCCATGAGGTCATTCACTCGCTGAAAGAAACAAGAATCCTGGGTATGTTCATCAAGCTCGACCTCTCCAAATATTTTGATAGGATTAGATGGAAATACATGAGCTCCCTCCTTGAAGCCTTTGGCTTTGATAATCTCTGGGTAGCTTGGATATTTTATGTCTTGGTCAACGGAGTGCCCTCCCAACCCTTCTCTCCCTCTCAGGGTAATCAACAAGGGGACCCCCTCTCCCCCTTCATTTTTTTTATAATGGTGGAAGGTCTAGGGAACTACATCAAAGCCTCAGTTGAGGAAGGCTCTCTCAAAGGCCTACCTCTCCAAAACCTCCATCCTGCCCCCTCCCACAGTCAATTTGTCGACGATACCCTTTTGATGAACACCAACCTCCCAAGAGGATAATAATCTCAAAACAATCCTCACAGACTTTGTTGAAGCTTCAGTAATGGCCTTGAACCTCGATAAGTCGCAGCTATACTTATTCAATACCCCAGTGGAAAATCAAAACCACATCTCTCGGCTTCTGGGCATCCACAAGATCTCCCTTCCATCCAATTATCTAGGTGTTCCCCTCACAGAAGCAGCCACATGCAACATCTTCTGGTACAGTCTACTACTCTCCATCTCCAACAAGCTCAATAACTGGATCTTTAGATCACTTAACCGTGAAGCCCACCTGATTCTTCTAAAATTTGTTCTCCAATATTTTCCAACTTACCTCTTCACTACTCTAGCATCCCTCTAGTCTGTCATCAAATCCATCAGAAACATCCAGTGTAGATTCCTGTGGCATGGGCATCACCCGAACAAAAAGTGGGTGTTGGTGGGATGGGATAAAATCTGTAGGCCTAAATCTCTAGGGGGACTGGGGCTCAGAGATCAAGGAAAACTCAACCGAGTAATGGGGGGGTAAATTTGGTGGAGTTGGCTCAAGAACCCTACAGAACTCTGAGCGAGAATATGGAAAATAAAATATGTGCCCACTACCAGAGAAGAGCTTCTAATTAAATTCAGTGATCGAATTTAGGGATCTAATATCTGGACTATACTTTGGAACAATCGAATGCTTATACAGAAGCATGCTTTCTGGGAGATCGGGAATGGAGAACACTCCTTGTTTTGGAAAGACTCCTGGTAGAAAACACCACCTCTAACCTCTGTTGAAGACCTCAACCCTCTTTATCAACAAATGAAATCAAGGGACTCCCTACACGTAAAGGACCTATGGAAAGAAAATGCTTTGCATCAACCCTGACGCAGTTGGAAAATTTAACCTCATGAATTACACCTTCAGGTGGAGCTAGACCTACAGGCCTGGAGGGACTGTGTAAATCAAAGGAAAATCCATATCAGGGAAAGACTGGACATCCTGAGATGGGGGAATTCCCCAGTAGGTAACTTCTCAGTCAAAGAGGCTTATCATCTACAAGAAAATTACCAAGGGAAACCAAAGAGCACATCTGGAGCAAGATCTGGAATCCAAATTTTTGGCCAAAAGTGTCAATCTTACTTTGGCTTATTGCCCAAAACCGCATACTCACTTGGGACAACCTTCGAAAACGAGGGTTTGTAGGCCCTTCAATATGCCCCCCGGGGATGATTTTAAGGATGGAAATTTATTTTAAAATGTAGAAACCTTGGCGAATCTTACTAATCCTTCATATTCCAACTATAAATGATTAGCTATATTTTTGTAAAAATATTCAAATTTCTAAGGATTTTATATAGTTTTTATAAAATTTTGGCGATTTTTAAGGTAAAATAATTTTATCCTATAGAATTTGGGCGAATCATTTTTAAAATATCGAATCTCGTTTTTAGAAAAACCATGGAAAATTACCCCATGAGCGAAATTTAGCCCCTAAAATCATCCCTCTGTCAGCAATAGGAAGAGACAATGGCACACCTATTTAACCATTGCAACCATAGTGAGGCCATATGGGACATGGGTGCACCACTAATGTGTCGCTCCAATAGAAACTGGGCCAACTTCATAAGCACTGTGGAAAACTAGGACTCAATCTCCTACCAAAATCCAATACTAGACTGCATCTGGCATCTATTACTAGGCTTCACAGTTTGGAAAATTTAGAAAGAGAGAAACAAAATGAGTTTTCACTCCACTTCTTCCCCCCATCACTCAACCTGGAATAGAATCATAAACCTGATTCAGGAGATGATCAGAACTAAGAATTGGACCCATGAGGACCTTAAATGCAGTCCTAAGGAATGCCACATCCTCCAGGCATGGCAACTCAATCTCACTGATGGATCGAGAAAGAAGGATACTTTCAATACTAAGATCATTCGTAGTCCGTGCACCTGGTCCCCCCCTCCCCTAGGTTTTGTCAAACTGAACTTTGATGGTGCTTCAAAGGGGAATCTAGGACCTGCGGGCTTTGGAGCGATCCTAAGAGACTGTGAGGGGAAAATTCTACATTACGCAGTAGGCTATTTGGGAATCAACACAAACAATGTTGCAGAGCTATGGATCCTTCTCAGAGGGGTCAAGCTAGAAACTAATCATAACATCCACCATCCCATAGTGGAAGGGGATTCTCGGATCATCATCCAACTTATCACCAAAATCATTAACGGCTCACAGCCCTCGGATATCTCACCCAACTGGTGACTATTAGGACTGCTAGAAGACTTCAAGTCCCTCTTACAACCCCATCTCACTCTAACCCCTTCCCATCTGAAAAGAGATGCTAACAAAATTGTTGATTTCCTTGAAAATTAGGGTGTGGATTCTAAGGTAGAGTTGATCCAATGGAACGCTCAAACCTCTCCACAAACCATGCTTCTAGACCACTGTTTGGACCTAGCCAAAAGATATTATCTGATCCTGGATGGGATGCCACGTAGCGGAAGGAGGCCACACAACCCTCCCATTACTTCTTCCATAAATATGGCTAGCCGTCATCCCTCACCTCACTCTTGAATGGAGGGCGGCCTTAATTACTTGCAAAGGAAGGGAGGACGGCTCCCTTGATTCAGGTTAATGGTGGTCTTGTGGATTAATGGTTGGAGGAGAATGAGTACAACAGTCATGTCCTCCCCTTGGATATCTCTCTTGCTCAACCCTGGATTGCACTATTTCGCCTTCGAGCTCTGTCACCTTGCTCTCTCTGAGAATTGGATTATTGTGCATTGGGTTCTCCTAGTTGT